>JBCJKH010055979.1:0-17493 GCA_039877255.1 Loriculus beryllinus | reverse complement strand
CTGTTGCTGATACAGGCCAGGATGCTGTTGGCCTTCTTGGCTGCCTGGGCACAAGCTGGATCATGTTCAGCTCCATCAGTCAGCACCCCTAGGTCTTTTTTTGCAGAGCTGCTTTCCAGCCCCTCTTCCCCAAGCCTGGAGCATTGCATGGGGTTAAATGCAGACCTGGCACTTTGCCATGTTGAATCGCATACTATTGGCCACAGCCCATTGATCCAGCCTGTCCAGATCCCTCTGCAAACCCTCCTGTCCTTCAGCAGATCAACACTCCCAGCCAACTTGGTGTCATCTGCAAATTTACTGAGGGTGCACTCAATTCCCTCATCCAGATCATCAGTGAAGATGTTAAACAGGGGCCCTGGGGGACACCACTAGTGACTGATCACCAGCTAGATGTGGTACCATTTACCACCACTAATATTGTGGGTCAATATACCTTTGCAGGAAGTTCCTTGGCCCCTGGGCATCCTGCTCTGGCCTGCTGCAGGGAAACTTTCGCAATCCCAGGAAGCCATGGGAAGGATCACTGTTCATTCCTGAAGTGAAGGCTCTTCTTCTCCAGTGTCTCTGTGCCCTGCCTAGACAGCATGCTCATTCATATGCCTGTTTATTTTACCTGTGACTGCCAAGCACCTCTTCTTCTTTTCTCCATCTCAGCACACAGCATGTTCTCCACTAGCTGTGGGATACTCTTCAAGCACTGCTGCCTGCTGATGAGCTTCACTGGTGCTTTCTGCATCATGTGGGATGTTGGCCTTGCAATCGCTAACAAGATAGTGAAAAGAGAACAATTAACAAAACCCGCAGGGCTAGTAAGTGTGCAACCACTAGTAAGTGTGAAACCACAGCCAGAGACCAGCCCTTGGGACTGCCCTCAGCTGAATTTGTAAAGCATCTCATGGCAAGAGGGTCTCAGGCCACAACTGTATGGCCTTGGGGTCATGGAGGCTTGCAGGGGCTCTCCAAATGTTAGCAAAGGTAAGTTTGAGCTCTTGACTTCATACCAGATTAGAAGGTGGGTAGGTAGGTAGAAAGGGGGGAGGTGTTACTGGGTAAAGCTAAAATCCTGTGGAGTGGAGGCTTGCTAAATGTGATTTAAAAAGTCACTTATTTTTGTAGATGAACTCTGGGATGTGGTACAGCTAGAGGACCTCCAAAACGACGGCTTATCCTGTGCGTCTTGGTGATGACCTGAGATGAGCTGCACTGCTCACCTTGGGTTTCCCACTCATATTTCCAGAGAGCTCAGTTTGAGGGACTCTTCACGGAGTCCTGTGGAGGTAAGTCTACTGAGCTTTACCTGGAAGAGATGACCTTGTTATCCCCATGCTCTCCTGGATGGCTGTGCCTCACACAGGACATCAGCTGCACATTCCACAAAGTGATTCTCAAGATGGCAGCATACAATGGAAATAATTGCTTTATTCTTCCCTTGAGATGGGAAAACAGAAATCACAGCAGGTACCACCAAGTGGCAAAAAAGACTGAAAAAGCGCAGGGCTACTTGGAAAAGCCACTCATTTCACCCTCACTCCTCTTTAAAGTGAACTTGAACCTGAAGGAACAAATTGACTTTCGGAGGATGCTGCTGCTGTGGAGACCTAAAGAATTTCTTCATCACCTTTGGGAAGGTGGAATTCAAAGGTAAGATCTAATAGATAGAAATTTGTCAGGTCCCTTTCCCAGCTAAGATGCGGCCACTCCATGGAATTGCATCCACAGAGTAAAGTGCTTTGAGGTAAGCATCTCCAAGGAGATGGCTCTGCTTGTTGAGGTCTGACTGCAGCTGAAGGGGATTCAGGCTAGTGCTGCCTGAGGTGCCACCTACAAAAGGCTGGTAGAGACCAGAAGTGACCAGTTTTCCTCTGCTGAGGAACAGCACCTCATACTTTTTGGTATGGCCCACATCACACCATCACACATCCCTCTCACCAAACCCAGCTTCTGCTGGTTTCTTCTGAAACACCTCCAGAAGAGAAGGGGTGTGTGCCAGGGCTGAGCGCATTGACCTCACACTGGGTGCAATTTGGATAGCGGGAGCCACGTTGACTCTACCCACACAGCAGCATGAGACTGATATCTGGAGCCATGGCATGCATTTTGCAAAGAGCCTAGCTAAAGAGAAATCCTGCCAAGCTGCAGAGTGACCCTGCAGCAGCCACCCATGAGCATGTTACCTTGGTGAAATGGGAGAGTTTCACAACTACAACATAGTGTTGTGCTATATATTACAGTTATGTGAGGCAAATGAAGCCTAAGAAGGAAAACGCAGAGTTTCAGAGAGAAGGCAGTAACCCTTTCGAGCAAAATAGCAAGGATTAAATAGGACACTCACTTACTAAATCCTAAAAAGGACTGTCAAAGCCCCAAGGCACCACCCTGCCCACTCTTTCCTGATTAATTCTTTCCAATAATGAAAATGCCTATTAGCCATTTAGTGACATTTGTTCAGGATAGACGTTTTGGGTCACAATAAGTGCTGGAGCTACTTTCATTAATGCTTAAACAATTAGCAACAGCAATCTGCTCTTCTGAATGAGTAAAGAGGAAGGGTGGCCAGTACCATTGAATCAATCTGGTTCAGGAAGGCATTAAGCCAACCTTACACCCCCATTTCCCTTACTCCAGACCAGCGCAGACCCAGCCTAACTTGCTGATCAGGGTTGAGCTTGTCTTACTTTGGATGCCAAAATATGCATTCAAAGGAAGTCTGAGTTTCTGCAGAGCAAAGATGGCTCTAAGGTTTCAGTTTGAATATACATGCTCAGGGTACCAGGGACTTTGCTCTGGCAGTCAGCTCACGACCGGTTCTTGCACTGAACAGAGAACTGGTGGATGTGCAGAGGCTGCAAGGGTCTGAATGTGAAGTTAGTGTGGGTGATCCTTCCTGTGAGACAACATCTACTTTAAATGGATAAATGATTAAAAAATAGATTTTCTGACAGCATCTCACCTGCAATTGTGGTTCCCCACCCTGCAACCCAGCAGTGTTGCCACGTATTGATGTCATGCATGTAGGGCAAGCAGACAGGGATTTTCTCATTGCTGAACTCAATGGGAGAGCTGAGCAGGATCAGAGCAATGTCATTTCGCATGGTCATTCTGTCAAATTTTTCATGGACAATCAAGCTGTCTGGCTTATGTTCTTCCAGCGGGACACTGAGGTCAGTTCCCCCCACTAAAACAGTGAGGTCTGGCGGCCTTATGAACAAAAAAGAAACAGTGTAGACATAAGCAAACATATAGGCTTTGTGTTACAAAGGTTGGTGCCTCCTGAGCAGGGTAGGGTGGTGCTCAGCAAATTTCAGAGGCAGATTAGCTATAAATATTGCAGAAATTCACCTTCACTTCTAGGCTAAGCTGATTTTCAGGGGAGAGAGGTGTAACCAAGTTATAAATAGCCCGCCTCCTAATGAACAGATGGCTTGGGCTGAATCTTCTGTATCTCTGGTGCCCTGGGTTGGCAGCTCCAGACTGAGCAGTCTCTGCTCTCAGATCTGCCAAATTTTGGATGGGGCTCACAGAGGGCCGGACTCTGCCCCTGAGCAGTGCATGGGGCTGATTTACCCAGAAGCTACTGCTTTTAAATCAGACTCTTCATAAAGTAAAGGTGTTTGCTATATAAAAGCAAGGGTAATTCAGGGGTTAGAATAAGCTGGAATGGATTACATCTTTTTATAAGGTACTGCAATATGTGTAGACACACAGAATCATAGAATGGTTTGGGTTGGAAGGGACCTTAAAACTCATCCAGTTCCAACCCCTGCCATGGGCAGGGACACCCTCCATTAGACCAGGTTGCTCAAAGCCTCATCCAACCTGGCCTTGAGCACTGCCAGGCAAAGGGGCAGACACAGCTTCTCTGGGCAGCCTAAGAACAGGTAATGCCTGGGGCTATCAGGACAGCACCACAGGCATTTATACAAGGCTGCTCAGACTATCCTTCAAAATATTCCCCTTCTGCATCTTCTGGTTATCCAGATTCATGCACATTTCTGTTGTAACTCTACCTCTGATAAAAAATGATCCTGTTTTCCCCAAAGGAGGTAATTCCTGTTTTCAAGACTTTTTCTGGCTTAGTCACATTTATCTTGCACTTAACCCCAAGGTCATTCATATCCTACTCCCACAAGGAGGAGTATCATCAACCCACTGTGCCTGGGCTGTCCTCAGTTCCCTTGAGTACTCACATCTCTTCTCCAAAGCAGTGAGCTGCAGTCAAAATCCACAATGCACTGATTATGGTGCCTCCACAGACATGTCTCCCATTGCTCTGGATGCTCACATGCCATGGAAACTCCCCTTGCATGGCATATCTCCCCTCTGTGAACCTCTTGCCAGTCCCCTGAAAGGACTCATAAGACGGTCGGAGGCCACATTCTGGGAACAAAATGAGATATATTGCTCACGTACAGCAGTGACACTGCCTGCGCTACAAAACTAGAGAAGACATCATCAGCTCAAGCATTGGTTTGCAATTATCCATGCTACTTTATCCAAAGCCCTTGGCATCACTGTAGCCACCCCAAACCTGTGCTCTGCCAAGGAATGCCCAGGCACTTTGTGGCTAGCATGGCCACAGATGGTTTCCCATTGGCAGGCTGGATAAAATTCTTGTTTAGGGAGTATGAGTGGAGAAGTTCAGCGTCAGGCCGTAGTATAAGTCATATGTGTATGCCACCAAAGATAAGGAATAAGCCCAGTCCTGTTTGATATAGCAATATGTGTATATCCTGTAAGGCTACTAGCAGTTCCGCTCTCCTCATCATTTCTGAGCATAAAAATTTGAGAAGAAAAACCTGCACCGACGCTGCTGATCAGAAAAGTTAAACAAAGGAGGGTAAAGAGCAGCATTGTAATCCCAGTCTTGGACCAATGCTTTGACAACAGAGCAGTGATGCTTCTGCACCAATGGACATCTTCCCCATTCCATGTTCTCACAGAGACAACACACATCTCTGCTGGGGCAACCAGGATGTGACATCACACAATCAGTTTGTTTCTGTTGACATCACCGCTGGATGCTGTCCTTTCTCAGGCAGTGAGGGAAAGCTTAGTGATTTCCAAGAGGCTTGGGGTTTTGTTTAGGTATGATAGGGATAGGGCAGCAGTGAAACTCCTGTCTGTATCCTGGACTGAATTTCACATGGTACTGCAGTAGTGGACTTCATCATTTGGGTGCTTATAGTAGTTTTGAATCTTAAACCATGTCCTTCTTTCTGAAGACCTTACATGCTGTCCTGCATCAGCTTTCATCTTCTACTCTGGGAAGTGCTGAAGCCTATGAAAATCTGAATTAATTTTCTCTTTTTCATTTAGAACTTGTCTATGTTTTCAGAAGAAAGATACAGATCTGTGGTAGGGTAAATTTCAAACAGTGACAAGTCAAAAGTGTAGTATCAAAGATGTTGCAGCAGCTACTCCCTTCTTCCCTGTGGGCAAGGATGGCTTACAAGACCAAATCCAGCTTAAAAAAACTAATCCATGAGGCTGAATCATTACCGTTTCAACTTTACTGATAGTATCACTGATAGAATTGCTGTACCTTCAGCAGCAACTCCAAGGGATTGAGGCCAAAACTATCCTACAGCAGCTCCATGATTAATTCTGTGGTGGCATAATATTCTAGTGTGGCAAATTTCAACAACAATGGGCCCATCTACGTGGTTTTCTAAACCAACACACTATTTCCATGAAGACAAAAAAAACAAACCCTCAGCCAGGTTAAGACTTGAGCCCGGCTATATTAAGGACAGAATGGTGTTTCCTCCAAAGACTTCCCATCTCGTTTCAAAACAGTAACTATAGTGTGGAGTAGGACGGAAGGGAGGGGAAAGGACAGAAGGGAACCAAGAAACATTTTATGATCACAGAAATGATTCAAAATATGAAATGTTTTGCCTGTACATTGGAACAAATCATGAGTTATCCCCCTGAAGTCTGAATTATGCAGAGGTTAAAAATGCATAGGGTGAAAGGAAGACTTTACTTTCCTCTCTTCTTTGCTTTCATATCACCTCATGCCTAGGAAATGAGATGGAAGTGCTGGTTTCCTTGACAGTGAGCCCTAGAACACATTAGTGTCACAACAGGTTAAGGACAGGCAATCAGTTACCACAGCAACTGGAAATCCTGAGTGTGATGAAAGCCCATTTTGGGGCATCTCCGGAAAGAGTCTAACATGGCAATTGTGCCAAATGGTAGCTCCTCTCAAGCTTGCTCTAGGTATAGATCTACTAAAGGGACAGGTTTTCTCTGGCTTTTGAGAGTGGAATGAGCTCAGCATCAGCTGAGGAGCAAGGGAGGATGAGGAGCTAATTTCTCTGGCATGGATTTACTGCTTGTCTTTGGATAGAGCAGGCAGGACTTCAGCAGTGAATTTACATGCCTGGAGACTGACTGATAATTGTTTTCAATTGCTTCAAGCTTGGAACAAGAGCTGGTCTGCTGTGTTATTGCAGGAGATGTTCAGGGAGATATTTTGGGCCTTTCTGAGACTAAAACCTGAGCTGTGCAGAAGGAAACATCAAACCAAGATGCCAAGGAGCAGAGTGCCAAGGAGAGCTAACTGAAAAATAAGAAAAGATTTGTCTCTCTGGGTCCCACCTCTAGCCCTCAGAAATGCTTTATGTGCTCTGCTGCCCAGAATTGACATATCAAGGCAGGCTTTTACAAGCTTTCCCTGAAGAAAGTGCATCTGCAATGGACACACATGTACTTAGTGATGAAGACAGTCTCCAAAACAGGAAACACATGAGAAGCTCAAGCCCACACCTCTCACTGCTCTGAGAAGTATTGCAAGCAGCATGTTGGATGGGTAGGACAAACTCATCTGCATCCTTCCTACTGAAGCTATTTGTCCTAGGATACTCCATAGCATATATATCACAGAATCATAGAATGGTTTGGGTTGGAAGGAACCTTTAAGATCATCTAGATTCAACCCCCTGCTATGGGATACATATAACACACTGCATCCCATATCAATACAGATTAGCTCCTGTATTCTCTACATCCTTTGTCTGTAGCTTTCAGTCTCCACTCTGGAAGCCCCATGGATAAGATGATAATTTATTTCTCCTCTTTCTGGCTGTCCTTCTATTTTGACTACCCACGCACTGGAGCAGAGACTGCCCAACATTATGTTTGCACAGCAATTGCTGTAATGAGCTCTGGTCCTGGTGGGGGCTCCACAAACTATTGAAGTACAAATAATTAATCACAGGAATAATTATGTTACAGTGTGGCCAGTACCAATTCTACTCCTCTGAACTGTCATGCATGATAATACAGATTTAAAAGCCCTGGTGCTTGATTAGCAGGCTGCAGCCTTTTATAATATTTATACTTTCATTTAGATCTACCCTGATATGTACTTAGAGCCATGGAACACACCACAGACAACATTTTTGTGTTCTATTTTATGCAATTTATTGTAGCGCAGGAAATGAGAAAAAAAAGATTTATTTTTGTGTTTATACACTTTTTGGAAGAACATTGCAATTTTTACTTTTTTTACTAAAATTATTTCAGAAAACAGGTAGTATAGGTGATGTTACATGTTGTGAAAATTTAATTGTGAGAAAATCACTGATCTTACAAATTCAACATTCTCAGAGACATCAGATTACAGGTTTGTGATAGTTAAGATGAGCCCAGCCATGTTTCCATGTCAAAGCTCTCATAACATGAGCAAATTTTTAACCCGAGCAAATTTATTAACCCAAGCAAATAAATCTATCTGAAGGCCTTAGCTATGCAAAGCATTTAGCAGGTGCCACAACATCCCAATTCATCCTTTTAACAGCATTTTGAGCCAAACTTTTAGAAATTTCTCTTCAGATTGCAACATTGCGAAGAAAACCCATGAGCTGCATGGAGCAAGAAGCTGCATCTGCCGAAAGGTGCAATTTCTACCTCTGCTTTGGCATTTACTGTTGGAGAATGGGAAACTGCTCAGATTATGGAAAGCCACCCCAACAGGTTCCCAAGTCTTTATGCGCTAATGATGCAGGCGTGCTGTATCTGTCAGGGTTGCCGGTCTTTTTTCAGATTCCTTAAAGCAAAGTAGAGGCGGTGGAGTAAGCATAAGCTATTTCTTGATCCCAATAGGGCAGGAAAGCCCTGTTCCTCCAAGGCCGCAGTATCCACCAGGGTTCTTACTGAGGTACTGCTGATGGTAATCTTCAGCATAATAAAACTCTGGAGCCTCCCGGATTTCTGTTGTGATGGGACCAAAACCACCCCCTGTCAATACCTGTCAAGAAATATGATGGAAAGCCATTAGTGGTTTGCTGTCTCCTCTGCTGATGAATGATGTTAGATTTTCTCTCAGCAGGAGCCACAGAGATTTCTCAGCACTTGGACCACATTTGCGGTGCATCTCTGAAAGCCCTTTATCCTTGCTTTCATGTTATTTTGTTAGGAGACATTGTGGGCACCAAAGAAGGCGTTGGTGAGAAGAGGTAGAGCACCCTTCTGCTTTAATGGCTCATTTGTTAATTTGCCATGGCCACACATTTGTTCTCTCCTCTTTATGAATTATGCCAGGCAGGCATGTAGTGCCATCAACAAAAGTGGAAAACAAATGTGGAAGGCAGCACAGCACGCTTCAATCAACCCTAGCCAGTGGCCTTGCAGCGTCTCAGAACTTCACCAGGCAGGTGCCTTAGCTTTGAAATATGCTGTCCACCCCAAATAGCCTTATGCCAAGAAGACTCTCTGGGTGAAATTTTGGCCTCACTGATGTCATCAAGAAATAAGAGCATCTGGGCTCTTTTTCATGGAGTTTCTACAAATCCATTCTTCAAAAAGAACAGTTGCATCATGACCAGAAAGGTATTTTTAAGGGAAATAATGGCTCATTTCTGGAAGATTTGCCAATATGTGGACCAGAAGCAAGAATTACTTTGAAAAGATTAGGTGGGGATTTTAGACTCTAATTTCTTTCTGGTATCCCCTAACTGAATTTGAAACTCCTGAAAGGTTTCTGATGGAGGGAATTTCATTTTAACATGACTCGTCATGATGTTTTACCTATTGAATTGTCCTTTTCTAAGGAAACTTGTAAGCACCAACATTTTGAAGCGAATTCTCATCTCAGTGGGGACATCACTTGTGCTCACTGAAGTCCACAATAACCTAATAAACGCTGTAACTGATGTCAGACTACTGTTGAAAAGTATACTTCTAAAGTACTGCATGTAGACAGAATTGCTTTGCTATCAATCAGACTTGACAGCAAGACCAACACTAAGAACAAAGCATCAGTATTTAAGATTACCAGATAAATATGCGTTCTGTCATCATACTAATAAAAAAACCCCAAATAATAGGAAATCATCACACAGACTCACAAAAACAGAGCTAATAGATCAATTGTAAGATATCAAGTCCAACTAATATCATCATGATACAACAACTAATATCCACCTTATTTTCAGCAAACTTTTATTTAACTGCTTCTGAAAGATTTTTGGAGACGGAGATTGCTCAGTTTTCTCGAGGAGGCCATTCCAATATTTACAATCCTGTAGAGAGTTTCTTCTAAAGCCCAGCCCAGTTAAGTCCATTGCTGTCATTTAAACCCACTGTTGTGATTTCCACATCATCATGGATGATAAATGGATGTGGATGTGGAAAAGAAATCGTTACCTTCATCTTTACAGTAGTCTTCTATATACTTGGTGGCTGGCCAGAGAAAGATGACGTAATGGAAGCAATACTTCCTCACAGCATTAGCTAACACTTACATGATAGGTGATTATTTGGGACCAAAAAGGCCTTCAGATTTCAGACAACAGGGTTTTCTAGACCCTGCCTCAGCACAGCTAAGTACTGATCAGAGCCTGACACCAGTTGCTGGACTTTATAGAACATTAGTCTGATTTATTCTAGTAATTTCACTGCCTGAAGGTTACATTTTGCTGTATTCAGTTTTCAGTCAGGAATGAAACAATAAGATTGGCACAAAATCCATGACTGACCTGTCTGGGGAGCCCCTAAATTCTCAGCTCAGGTTAGGAAGATGTTGACTAGTTAATTCATTGTATGTGAACACAACAGCATAACAAGCCAAATTTCACAGGAATCTGGTCTTATTTCCCCATGTAAAATTACATATAAAACACAACTATGTGAAAGACACAAACAGTGTTTTTCATCTCTGGGACAGGCTTTTTCCTAAGGGAATCAGATTATGTACCCATCAGATGTGTGAGCAAAGAAGATAAAAATTGTGAGTATATGCATGTGTATATATCACATCTCATTGGCAGCAACTAACACAAAGTATCAACACAACTGCTTTTAGAAAGCAGCATTTCATTTACTTTCTAAACTTCCTAGCAAAGAAAAGCACTTTTAAAATTATCTTCACTCCAGAAAGATGGCACAAACTCTGTCATCATGGGCATTACTCACGTACTTGCTGCTGTAAATGCAAAATTGGCTTCCCCCTGCCTTAACTGAGTCATGAAGATGCTGTTGGAGGGATAGATATTTTTCTACTGTGCAAAACAGTATTCATTACAGGTTTCTACCTGGGACTTTCCATCACTGGCCTAATTTTGTCAGTTAGAAAATCCATTCTGTTCAATAACATACCACAAGAGGGCATAAACATCATTTGTCCCTCTCAAAACTACTAACAGCCTATTAAAACACTGCACGCTGAATAAAGCAGAAGCCCAAGACAACTCATTATATTGCACTTTGGTCATTAGCAAAAGATACCAACACTGTTGTCAGAAGCAGCGGGAACCCCAGGCTCCAACACTCTGCCAAACACTACCTTGAATGTTTTGATTTTAAATGCGAAAATATTTTTCTTGCACTGACTGCGTCGATGCAAAGATAAAGATATCCCTGGGAAAGATGATGAAGTTCATGATGTGCTGGTGCCGGCAGGTGTAAATCAGCCCATTCTTGACTGATTTCCTGCTGCCGAGGCACATACAATTTGATGATAATCCTGTTCTAGCATTTAGTTCTGTTTAGTCCGGTCTCAGACTTCCTGAGCCATCCGATGTGACCTCCAATCATGCTGCAGCCAAGAGGGCAGCTTTTGCATACAGAAATAGGAAGAACCAAATAAAAGACAGTGTAATTAACTCTTAGGACCTTTTACTTAGTGAAAACATTTTTTAGGCACTTTTGGATTCCCCCTCCCCCCCCCCCCTCACCCCAATATTCCACTGCATTTCAGAGAATTAATTCATTAATTAATTCAAGGGACTTCTGTGGCTTTTGTCATAGGAGAGATCATACTAGAAGGTCACAGTGATCTTTTAGCTGATCATGATCCAGTCCAAAACACCTGGAAGGTTCTACTGGTGAGAGGCCAAACCAAACCAGAACCCAAATCACACCCAGGTGTAAAGGGCAGAGGAGACATGACCAGCTTGGTCTGTTTGGATTGGTGCTAGAGCAGGAAGATGTTGAAGCCAGCACTGAGAACTTTATTACTGCTACTATTTTTAAACCCCTCTGCTTTTAGCATGTAAATTATGTTGTGTTTGGTGAGTTTCCTAATTTATTATAGCCTGTGAAAGTTTTTTTTCCCTGTTGTATGCTTTAAACTTCTTTTCTGACCATGTCATTACATCCTTTGCTGCAAAAAATAATCCCTTATTCACTCTTTCCATAGTGATCTTGATTTTACACCTCTGCTTTAATCCTGCTCATTCATTTCTTCAGCAAGCTTCACAGGCTTAGACTCCCTGCTTCACAACTCAGGTCAGCCCTCTCACCCTTTCTTGCATCTTTTCTACTTCTATTTTACTGCTGCATTGAGATGGGGTGACTGAAATTGCACTCTATTAAAGATCTCCACGGATTTATTCAGTGGTGTACTTACATTTTCTCTTTTATTCTCTATCTCTTTCCCAGCAATTCTTAGCATTCCACTTGCCTTTCTGACCTCTGCTGAGCACTGAGCAGACGTTTTCAAAGAACCATCTGCAATGACGCCAGAACCTCTTTCGCGGGCTAATTTAAACCCTATCATTGTGTCTGTACTTGACTTTTATCGACATGGAATTTCAGCAGCTATCTTGTTGCCCAGATGTTTGATATTGTCAGATTCTTCTGCAACTTTATGTATCCATGTCTACTTTTGCTTACCTGGGATATCTCTATACCATCAGCAGATTTTAGCACGTCACTGACGTCTGTCTCCCTTTTCCAGCTCTTTTATGAGCATATTGAACTGTACAGGTTCTGAAGGCAGTAATTGGCAATCTCCCTTCACTGCAAAAACTGTCCAGCTATTTGTGTCTCTTATTTCCTATCTATAACCAGGTATTCACTCAGAATAGAAACTTTCTTCCTCGCTTTTATGTACCCAGTCTCTTCAAAAGACTATATTATGTGTGCAAGACACAAATTTTCTCTGCTCACATCATCTCTTCTCTGAAACACACATTCTATGTGTGTCTGCTAACTTCTGATAACTCAAGCAATCTGCAGCATAAAACTTCAGACCTAACTTGCCTATAATTCTGCTGGATCATCTTGAAGATACCCTAAGCACAGGAGCAACCCACTTTTAAACTCCAATATAAATCACAGCTTATCCATGATGCTAGTGTCCAAGCAATTTCCAATTTTATTTCTATTCATACCTAAAGCTGACCATTTGATTACATTGACCTGCCACTGTTAATTTCAGTGATATGCTCTGAACTTCTTTTGCTATAGCTTGAACTTGAGACAGGTCCTTAAAACTGCAACTATTACCTGCTGTGGGGAACCCCCCAAATTCCTCAACTGTGGACACAGACTACAGGAATTACATAGCTTTCTGCTCTGGTATTAATTGTATCAAGTCCTTCATGGACAGCTCGAGCTTTGCAGATGCTTTATCTCCAGAACTGATTCTTTAAATGCTCAGCTACTCTAAGGAAAAGATATTAGTTAATTGGTGAACTGGAGCAATTATTTTAGATGCAGATTTGCACTTATATTTGGACTTGCACAGCACATACTGGGAAGAAGTAGTTATCCTTCTGGTGGCACCAAGACTGCAGGTGTGCACCAAGGTTCTGTTTAGAGCACTTTCACCACAGATACTGGGCCATTAAGTAGCTAGTGCTACTAGCTCCATCTCTGCTGTAGTGAAGGGGTCTCATAGCATGTAGATGCAGCTAGAAAGATTTTAAGAGACGGCCTAGTCATTTAGAGATGGTATCATCCTATAGATGTTTTCACTTTCTAACTTGAAGGCCATGCACTAGGTCACTGGAACACAGCAAAGTTCTGTATGTTATTGAAATTGGCTTGTTCCACTGGCACCAATTCACTTCGGTTATGCTAGGTGATATGAAATGCTGTACTCAACAGAGGAGACTACATGGTGGGCTTCCAAGAAATAAACCAAACCAGTGTAACCTCAGAAGGTTGCTATTCACTTACTCCCAAGCAATTCTAGCACACGATACTTCTGCACTTTGATTTGCTACTGCCCTCTGAACTGACAGTAATTGCTGTTTCAGCTTTTTGTAGCCAGCTGATTATATTGAGCCAATGTATGTCAAAGTATTTAATCATTCGACATTACAGCATGGCAAAAACATATTCAAGGTGTTTGGCTCCTTGTTGGTATTCAGGTGGAATTACTGAACACCAACATATACAGATGGAATACTTGTAAAGTGCCCTAAGAATTTGGAATGAACAGTGGAATGAAGCATGATTCCCTTGTACCCCCAAATATTTGTAGAAACAGGCTGGAAGCCACTAACACTTTGATAAGTTGTGCTAAAAATGCTTGATTCATGAAAGTTTAGAGAAGGGGTTAAACTCACTCCAAATCTGACCAAAAAAAAAAAAAAAAAAAAAAAATAAAGGCTTTAAAATAGGTTTGGGTAAATAAAACAATTTAATTTTTGGAGCAGAGTCATTAGTAAAGTAGCAGAGTATTAATTTGCTTCAAGCATTTTGTGGCTTTTAATAAAAATAGCATCATCTATATTGATCAAATACACATTTTAAAAGCAAGTTTACAGCCTGTACTCTGGCTGCTGCAATTTCCAGTTTGTCTCATGTCTTAGCAAGCTACATGAATCTACTCCATTTCAAATGGCCCACCTGAAATCACTGATATTGAAAATACCACAGGCTTGATCCTCTGTAGGATGGGACTATGTGTACATCCTAGATGCATAATTACTGTGATTTTTTAACTGGAAAACACATTGACTGACTTTGCCAAGTTGGTAGAGCAGTTGCTGGCAGGCTTGGGAGCAGAAATTCATCAATCCATGCTCACTTGGTCCAGAGTACCTAACTTTGGTCCAGAGGAACTAACACAGTGAGTAGTGTGAGGCCTTAATAATGTGCAATTAAGAATGTTTCATTTTCTCCTTCACTTGCAAAGTGTCATATAGACATGCCTCTCCTTTCCTGCAAGACCACCTGCTCTGCAGTATCAAAACTCAATGGTATATTATTTTAAATTGCCTCCTTTGTGCTGCTTTCAGATGGCTGGAGTACCTCACCGGGAAACACTCAACTGTTATTTTAGCAAATACTAAAATCCATTTGTGTGTGGTATCCAGTCATCTCTGAACACTTCTCTGTGTCACTTACTGGAAATTGTGTGTTTATGAAAGGAAGAAAGATCCTGACAAGGAAAAAGTGGGAGCAGTGGCTGGCAAGTCATTTAAGTCCAACCCCAGCTACTGCACTGGGCAGCAGCATGACCTGGGACAGAACTCTGCGTTGTTCTGTTTCCAGTTACCTCACTGCACAGGGGATTCAATGATATTGCTATATTTGATAGGCATTGCAAGAATTGATTAGCTAATGTTTTGCACTGGGCTTTGGAGTGCTACCTAATTAGCTAATGCCTGCACACAATTTTGGAGTGCTATATAATTTTTAAGTATTATTAATATCTTGCAAGGAAGCTATCAAGTTTCAGAACTCATTTTGCAGCATGCCTTCTGCAAATTGGGTGAAATTGAAACTGGGAATGATGGAATTACGTTGGTATAAATTCTGTGTCCTTCGTAGTGTGGGCATATGGATCTAAAAGCAGAAATGGTGAAACCCACTGACTTTACAGCTTTCTGTGGTAGAAAACAAGCTGCTGTGTGACTACATTATAAATCTGAAGACACAAATATCCTGTAGGGACTACACATAACTTAATCAAAGAGGAGAAATGGTGTTACATGGGCCTTCTGGAATTGTTCATGAAAGTGCATTCTTCCAGTGTGGCACAGAGAAAATTGCAGATAAGAAGGAAGTACAATAGAAACTTAAAAGATGGTGGTGCAAAATCTAAGCTGAAGAATTTTTATTCTTGTGTATAAAACTGCATAACTGACTTTCTCAGAGCTTCTGCCTATTGACAAAATCCACACCTGCAACAGAGCGCATCACATGAATCGAGTAAACTGAACCTAACTAGAAACACAGCTTCACGAACCTTAGGGGAAAGCTGAACGTATACATATAGTTTGTTCCATTGGTTTGAAGATCTGTTTACTCTGAAGTGCTTTACTCTTAAATACTTAGCTTGAAAGAGGCTGTTTGGTCACTCCTTCCTGCCAGAGGGGAAAGAATAACTGGGCTTGGATATAAATCAGACCTGCCAAGGTAAATTACACTTGGCCGATAGCCTAGCTATTAACATATCTGAGGCCCCAAGTGGTTATGCTCAGAGGGTCTAGGAAGGATCAGGAGTGCAGTTAGTCTGATATTTCCTACTATTTTACATCTGAGTCTACTTCCTTGTTGCCCACAACAATCAGCTATGCCAGATGAAATGGCAGATTTATACAGACAGACCTCTTTGTACCTTCTAGCAATGGGAAAAGAACATTGAATTTGTCCTAAATAGTATTTAATAGAACTGACAGCAAAATAAAATCTGCAATTCTATTTTTTCCTTTTGGATACTGATCGCATGAACGTGCATAGAAAGGAAGTTGTATCCTGCTTTCCATCATATCAATCTAATTCTGGATTCAAAGCTTTTGCCCCAAATACTGACTGGTATAACAGGATCAACTTGACCCACAGTCTTTACAAGCTTGACCTTCAGAGTAGAGCTTCCTGAACACCCATCCTGCCTTCTCTTGAGGGAAGAAAGATGAAAGTGAAGAATGGCACCAGGGAGCATTTAGGAGGTAGAGGAAGATAACATTAGCGAAGATAAAAGACATCTTGCTCAACTAGCATCTGGAAACTAATTAGGTGTTGAAGGAGCCATTGAAAGAGATGGAAATTCTGTTTGTGTAGCCAGCTTTAAGGCAGCCAAACAGCCTTTTACTGTACATCCTGCATGGATAATTTATGATGGCTAAGAAAAGATATGCCCTGTTCTGACTTTCAGTGATCTAAAACTAAAATCTATTCCGTGGTTTGAGACAGCAGTCTGTTTTTCACTAAGCACTCATCCATTACTCTCATATTCCTGAAATGAAAAATGGCCAGGTCCAAATTGAGATGGGGCCACTGATAGCAACCCACATATGGAGAGGTGAAGCTTAGTGCAGAATCTTCCAAGCTGTTGCAGACCAGAATTAGTATCATAGAATAGTTTGGGTTGTAAAGAACCCTAAGATCATCCAGTTCCAACCTCCTACCACAGGCAGGGACACTTTCCACTAGACCATGTCACCTAAGGCTCTGTCCAACCTGGCCTTGAACACTGCCAGGGATAGGGCATTAACAGCTTCCTTGGGCAACCTCTTTCAGTGCCTCACCATGTGTTTCTCCACATGATGCAGTCCTGAACAACTCTGAGGTGCTAACTTAGGTCCATAAGCAGTGTAATGGTAAGATGAGGCAAATCATGCTGGCTGTGAGAAGAAGAAAACACTTCATATATAAATACTGTGTTGACAAGACTTTACCACATCCATTAGCTCTGTTATCTCTGAACAATGCTTTGTAGCAAAATGCAGACTAGCTTGTGCGGTGCAAGATACTCCCTTGAGCACATATCTTTTGCAATAATTGAAAGTTACTCCAACTGTTTTTCATTCAGGGAGCTGCAATGTAGAAATAAGAATGTTAATTTCACATATTTAACGAAGAGGGCTCAGTTCAGCTCTACTGGTACATTGACATAATTTTATTTTTCTTACTGTAGTCAACATTGGATTTATATCAAGTATTTCTTCCACAATATATAAACATGACAGTTTCTCAGGAATATATGTGAATTTTTAAGAGGAATAAACAATTTATCTTTTCCTATACTAATTCTGAAAAAATCCATATATTATTCCTGTTGTGATTGGAGGAAAAGACTTTCAGACAGAGACCAAGCACGAATATTTACTTCTGAAATCACAAAAATTGGTATACTGGAATATCTGAAAGAAGATCCTTTAGCCCAAGGAAGTTGTGAGTGCTCCATTCCTGGCAGTGCTCAAGGCCAGGTTGGACGAAGCCTTGTGTGGCATGGTTTAATGTGTGGTGTCTCTGCCCATGGCAGGGGGTTGGAACTAGATGATCTTAAGGTCCTTTCCGACAGTA
>JBCJKH010055977.1:50455-62263 GCA_039877255.1 Loriculus beryllinus | reverse complement strand
ATTCCAGTGCCTCACCACCCTCACAGTAAAGAACTTCTTCCTTATATCTAACCTGAACTTCCCCTGTTTAAGTTTAACCCATTACCTCTTGTCCTATCACTACAATCCCTGATGGAAGAGTCCCTCTCCAGCATCCTTGTAGGCACCCTTCAGATACCTGAAGGATGCTATGATGTCTCCATGCAGCCTTCTCTTCTCCAGGCTGAACTCCTTTAAGTCTGCTATGGGAGATGACCATTTCAGTTAGTTGCTTGTAAATCAATTAAAGCAATTAAAGGATTAAAAAAAAAATGATCTATCTTACAAACTCTTTGGATGCAGGCAGATTTAGCTCACTCAGAAGAGGAACAGGTCAGACCTCAGTAACTCCTGTTTAATTAATGCCCATCATGCTGTGCAAATGTATGCTTGAATACACTTTAAAAATATGTTCCGGGTAGACACAGCACCTTACAAGAGGCTCAGAAAAGGTTTACATCAAAAGGAATAAAAAAGGCAATTTTCCCAGTCACAACCTTGGGACATGATTTTGTAAGACAGCAACGAGAGTTTACTCCTCACTGGATCATTCATGGATCTGTTGCTGAACTGATTGGCAAAGGGAGTTTTTAATGCTTGTTGCAACAAAGGGTGATTATTTTTGTTAGTGGCTTTGCCCACTTGTGGCCTGTAGTGATCTGGACACCTGCGAGTCAGTCGCTCGAGAGATGGAATGTGTCTTGTCTCCACTACCCTTAATAACTGCTGTACTTGACACATGCTAATACATGTCAAAACTCAGTTACAGTCTATTTAAACCTTCAAAGAGGTTTTACATGCAGAAATATTCTAACCTGGAGGAAATCTTAAATTATTGTGGCATAAAGCTTTTGTAGAGGAATAGAGAAAGTTATCTGCTTCTCTGGAAAAAAAAATCATTTATCTTCTCAGTCCAAAAGCATAGGGAAAGGCAAAACATTAATATATTTTAATGAAATCAAAAATATTTTTAAAAGCCATGGTCTTTAAATAGACTGGACAGCCATTTTTTGACAGTGCAGTTGGAGAGCATTGATGTTTCGATGGCTTTTAAGATACTCAGTTTGAAAAGTAATACTTGAGGGTTGATTGTGCCCCAGCCAGGATAGGCATGAAGAGAAGACACAGTAATGTGCTAGCAATGCTAGGAAGATTGATGTCACTTATTGGAAAACATCACAAACCTCCCTCCAGTGCAAAGTACCCAGTGCAGATTCACTGGCTGCAAATATCCTGCAGCTTCCTTCCACCAAAAGAAACCTGTGTGCCTCTGGGTATGGTGGGGAGCCCGAGGAGACACTGAGCAGTCTGAAACACCTGGGCTTCAATGCAGTTAAAAGGCACTCAGTGCCCTGCAGAACCAGCCCTTCACCTTTGCACTGTGTTTAAATACACCCTATAGTATCCCATATATCGTCTCTGAATTGCAAATCTGAACAGGAATGTAAGACTGCTTAAGGTCTGGCTTTTGCTCTTCTCGGGCTTGGAGGCCAAAGAATAACCAAAAGCAGTAGAATATCCACTATTATGTAGCAAATGTTCATAATTTGCTTTCTTCTGAACAAGCACAACTAAACTACTGTAATACCATTGTATTGCATCATGCCCTATTTCATAACAGGGTTATTTTTAAGCCCATATACTTTACAAATAGCTGGGCCACTCTCTAGATTAATTTATGTGCTATATAAATGAAAAGGCAAATCTTATTTCTCCTGTCAAGCTTCCAGCAAGAATTCCTTATCCTTGATACAACTAAATTGTCCCGCCAAAGCTGCTGTTTTCCAAGATCTTCCAGTAAATCTGCAAAGGCATGAAGATACAAAGACACTGTAATGAGGTTTCTTATTCACACTTACTGCAAGTTTTCAGAACAAACATAAATTCACATACAGCGTTCTCAGAAATACCCCATAAAGGGAATAATGCACATATTGACCTCACTCCTGCCAAATGTCCGATCAGGTGCAGCTCCCTACATTGCTGCTGCTCAACAGATTCAGATTCAGAATCACTTCCAGTCCCTGTCCTAGTCTCTGTCCCATCTGGAGCCTGGCAAAAACCTAACCCCTTGACCCAAAAAGCTGTCTGCAATCCGTGTCTCCAGTCTCTTTCCCAAAACTAATTTTTTTTTAAGCTTTTATTACATAAAACAAAAAAAAATATCCCCAAAGTAATCATATTGACTGCCCAGGTCAAAGAAAGAAAGGACTCAATTCCCCACCGCCCACCTTGAGTACATTGCCATGAAGTTAATCACAGTATCAAGCAATATTGCTTTCATCTCCTCAAGTGTCAGCTTTTATTGTGGCTAATACTTTTCTGACAGGGCTCATATGATATAGGACTCAGTAAGTCAGTCTTCTGAAGCAATTTCTTCCACTGTTCTGCAGTCGGCCTTTTTAATCCAAGAAACACCATGATATCTGTTGGAGGAGGACAGATGTGTCTGGCCTCCACAATAAACACTGGGCTTGGCAGGATAAAGCAATGCATATTCCAGATACATATTTTTCCATTCTTGTTTTAACAGTCACATAGGCTTCTCCCATTGCCCAGTGAGAAGAGGTCTATCACAGAGCAAAAGAAGTTTCCTGAAAGCCTGACAGTGTGCACCCAGATGTAAGATCTGATTACACTGCCTGGCCTCATGTTGCACCAGCCATCAGCTCCACAAGTGCATCCTGAGCATTGTCAGAGTGACCTTCACGGGAAGACTGCTCACACCATGAAACAAAGAAGATATATTTATAATTATCTATCTGTATCACCTTCACTTTCTGTGTGTTATCTCTGGAATCAACACTATTCTAATTCTATTAGAGGAAGAGACCAATTGCAGACAACCAGTGTAACCAGGGAAAAAATAATACAGAATAAAATAATACAGAACAATCCTTTATTATCTGTATACTTAATGAAGTTGTCATACTAAATAAACTCAGTGCTGGCTCCTATCCTGACTCCCATCACAGGTTTCATGGTTGTATTTCATTTTACTTTACTTGTCAAATCTTTTCGACACAGTTTTTGAGCTTTTTATCCTTCTTGTGCTTTAGCAAACCTTACCTTCTATAAATGACAGGACTGAACAAATCTCCTGAGCCCTGTCCCAGGAGGTACGTGCATTATCTAGCATGGATTCAAGGGGCTTATCACTCTAACTCCCAAAAGCATTTGGTCTCAGTAGGAAAGATTTCCCCTTAAATGGCACACCAAACTTGACAAGATCATTCTCTCTGAAATAAATTGCAGGATCCTAGGTTTGCAGGATCAGGCTATTTAGTGCTGCTCAACTTAAGATGCTGTCTTGTACACTGATAGCTGTTTCAGGCTCCTACACCAGCAAGCAAACCCTACAGAGCACAGGCTCAAAGACTGTTGAAAAGTTTGACACCAACATTCAATAAATCAGCACTTTGTGATAATATTAAACTGAAAGCAGACAGGCATGTCTTTTGCTACCAGACACTTGGGAGTGAAATTATGATCTTTGGTGGATCCAGGAATATTCCCTTTCAGTCACTGAGGAGTGCCTATATTCCCAGGAACTGATATCATTAACCTTCCCTCCTCTTCTCCAAGTAAACACAGGTATCTTATTGCAAAAACAACAAGAGCAGCAGTTCCAAAAGCCATGTGCCACCAGCACCTCTCTGCCATCCTCATCCCACGCACCTGCTCACTCCCTCCATCACTGCTCTGTTGCCGTGCTGAGCATTTACTTGACTCTTTCAAATGCATCAGCAGTTTGTTTTGTAAAAATTTATGGCTCAGGTACAGCACAATAATTTAAGATATACAAAATAAATTAAAGTTTATAATCCATGAGCTCCCATCCTCTCCAAAGTAATGAGATTTTGATAGATGTTTCACTTTTAAGCTGTCAGACCATACAGACGAGTGAGGCATCCTACAGCATAAAGACAGTAACCCATCTGGATCAACACTGAAATCCCCATGCCCTATCCTGCATATACTTATAAGCACTAGCTGCTTCAGAAGCCCTATTTTTACATTTAAGTATGAATTCTATAGCCAGCAGTTGGCCTAAGGAGCCTGGCTACAAAAGGCAAATGTTCTTGATGCTAAAAACTGAAATCCTCTACTCCAGCTCAGTGGTTCAGACAGGATCATGCAGTGGACACCTCTGGGTGTGACAGACTGCGTAGTGTGGTTCTTCACCAAAGACAGTGGGTGGGAATGGAAATTCAGCACTGTTTAAAAACTTTCGGGTTGAAAAGTCAGTCTTGTTGATGTTTTGGTTTTGCTGCTCTAACCTCCCATTTTAGCAATCAATAAAAAATACAGTAACGTTCCATCTGTAATAAAGCACGTATTTATCATTACTAAAATTGAAGACTATTTTTTCTACGATAAGTGCATGCAACGTCCATGTCTATGTCCTTTTGATACACTAGTACACAGAATAAATTTCTACTTTTTAAAGAAAACAATTTTAATTTTCCTAAACAGGAAGTTACTATTTCTATTTCCATTTTTATTTCATATTTTTACTTACTGCTTTTTTAAAGAAAAGCACAGAAGACAGTGTTTTTTTCCCATGCCCTCAAAATGTTACACTTTTATCCTAGTTTTGAGCTTAGAAAGTTTTCCTAACCTATTTTATTTTCCTCTTCGCCATCTACTAGAAAAGAGCAGTGCAGTCTATAGAATTAGAATGGAAAAGGTCAGGCTGATCCATCTGCTATTGCTATTAACTCTATCAATTGCTATTATGAACATACCTTTGCTCTTTCTCACTTTGTTAATCTGCACACTCTATAATTCACACACTCAAAAGATAAGTTTCCCCTCACTCCGAAGTCACACAAACCCTCATTATATGTTGCTATTAAATCTTTGCAAAGTTACTACAAAAGATGAACGAAGAGGCTGTGAAGTGGTATAGAAGTCTCTTGTTCACACAGCGAAGCAGATGGGACTGGATAGACACTACAGGAGATCTGAAATTAATTAAAGGATCTTTCACACAGTATGATTCTGGGAGTATTTTATTTAATTGCAGGCAAGATGAGGTTTGTGGAAGTAGTATCTTTTGTTAAACCAACAAGCACAGCTGTAAAAGGGAGATGAGCTTTTGGGCACACATGCTTTTCTTCAAGTTGCCTATTTCTCCATATACAGCTAATGAATTTACCATTTACCTATCTGCAAACACTGTCTGGGCAATGTTCTTATACTATTGCAGTAGCAACCATAATAAGTTACACCTTATTTAATCATATTTACCTACTTATTGGTTCATATATGCAATTAAATTACTCATAGAGCACCTCCAAATCATTACCTTAAATTAAGGAGAGTCAAAACCTACAGCTCCCAATGCTATGAAGCTCCTAGAAAGAGAGATTGCCCGGTGAATCTGCGAGACCTGCTAAGATCTGTCAGCTGATGTTTCACCTTCCACCTTGAAAAATGATCATTTATATGAGTTTGGTTGCCTGATGTGAAACCTCAGCTTTGGTCCAGCTTGGCAAACTTTACTTTTAGGATTATTATGTATGACGTACCTGTTGTAATTGCTGGTGAATGGGTAAGGGCTGCAAGAATAGACCTCAGGTTTGCACGCAGCTGAAAAAGTGGTGATTGTTTGGTTTGCTTATCTCTAGCGAGTTCTTTTCTGCATCCGTTAGGGTTCACTACAGATTACAGTGTGAGACAATGGCCAAGCAAATGAGCTACTGAGAGCTTCTGGAAGCAAGTAGACAACATTTTACACATTCAGCTTTTTAAATTTGGGCATGACTCTAGAAATCTTGAGTGCCACTGACTGCAGTGGATTTTCAGAAAGCTGGGATGTTTGGAGTATAATTAGGATTAATAATACAGGGTCAAATGAGCTCAAAAGGCAACACTAGTCCCATACAATCTCCTCGGGAAAGAGCAGAGCTGCAAAAAGTGCCTTTACAGTGCAACAACCACTGTGTCAATACATATAATTATCATTACGTTGTCATTGTAATATTAATGCATCATAATTTTACTGGCTATCATTCTCAAAAACATTGCAATCTAGCAGAGGTGTAAAGCAAATGTCACTAACCAGCTGGCACGGATCCTATACATTAGCTCTACACACTTGATATCAAACAATCTGCAGTTTGCTGCGTGTACCAGCTGTATCACACCTGCATAACACTACTGTATGTATGTGTAAACTTTCACCACTTCTGCTGTTTAGGAACATTTCTATTAGTTTCAGAATAATAACCAGACTCAAGAGGAACAAAGCCGTCTAGAGCTGTCACCAAAATAGCCACAAACATAAAGGTACTTTTTAAATCACTATCAATCATAAACCAAGTGTAGCTTAAAACAGCAGAAACAACTGAGCCACAGGGCATTTCCTAGGGATATATGGGAGGCCAGGGTTAAGGCCCAGACATGACTACACCCAGCCCATCATTAATCACCAGGAAACGCCTTTGTCTTGATCATTCAGCATTTAGAATCATAGATGTTTGACATGGGAAGACCTTTTCAACAGTTTTGTGCATCCTCCTACTGCAGTATCTCGACAATTTTCCCTTTTCAGTGTTCCTTTGATACAGACTGCATTAAACTTGCACTGTAGCTATGCGTTCCCCTTGAAGTAAAAGAAATGTTGGTATTAGATGCAAGGAGACAAGATTCAGGCAGAGAGAGACCAGTACAGTAACACAGTAAACAGCCAAAAGAAGCAGAATAGACTGCATCAACTGCAATTTGCTTCATGCATGGAGACCTCCGCAATACTTAGGCAAAATAAAGTGGGTTTTGCCCAGAGAATAAAAAAAAAAAGGGTCTTTTTTGTTGTTGTTGTTCAGTCTTTTCTGTTGAAAGGCTCTTCAGAATGAAAACATTAAGTTTTACAGTCTTTTGACTTCAGAAGTTGCCCTTGAGCCACAGCTGCATAGCTAACATCAGGCTAGATCACGCAGGGGTCCAATAAAGGTGTATAGAACCATAGAATTACAGAATGGTTTGGGTGGGAAAGGACCTTAAGATCATCCAGTTCCAACCCCCCTGCCATAAGCAGGGACACCTCACACTAAACTAGGCACCCAAAGCTCCGTCCAACTTGGCCTTGAACACTGCCAGGGATGGAGCATTCACAACTTCCTTGGGCAACCTGCGCCAGTATCTCACCACTCTCACAGTAAAGAAATGTCTAACATATATCCATGTTGAGGGGGAACTCAGGACTTCACTGACCATCATCATCATACCCCATCATCAGATGGAGGGACAACACAGTGGCCTTTGTGCTTCCCAGCCTCAGTGGGACAGTAGTCCCATTCTTGTCTTCCATTCCACTAGCTGCCAACTGGGACTGGGAAGACTGGGAGCAAAGGGATGGTGACAGAGGGATAAGGATACCGTCTCTGAGCCCTGGGAGGAGCCCCTTGCCTGGGGTGTGATCCTCCTTGGCTAATTGTCCTGGCTCCATGCCCAGAAAGCTGGGAAGCAGTTGCACCACAGCCCAGCCTTTGGGGTCCCTTCCCATTTTTATCTTTACTCTGTTCTAGGATTTTAGTTGTCCCTTTTCTTGCACATTCAGTCCACCTGTCACAGGGGTAAGGAAAAGCAGAACCACCCAGTAAAGGTGAGCTCTGATGCTGGGTTTTAATGAATCATCTCAGTGATACTTGGCCTTGACTAATCAGTAGCTTCTGTGGGAAAACAACTGAATTAATATTCACCCCAGTGCCAGATTTTAAAGACCGTCTGTGCCAAGCGCTGTGGATTATTGGCAACAAGGCTCTGCTTTCCTCCCTCAGACATGTCAGCCTACAAAGCAATAAAAGTCACAAAGGAAAAAAAATGTTGCATTTTAGAGATTCTTTCTTTCTACAAAGCTAGCCATTATCTCGACTCTCTCTGAAGCCAGGAAACATCCACTGAGTCAACATAAAAGTGATTCTGTAATGGGTTATTCATCAACTGTTCATATTTGTGACTGACCTGACAGGGCTCATCTCCTGGAAGCAGACACTGCAGAGCGCTAACACCTACAGCAGGGGCAGGGTTGAATGTATGGGAGAGAAAACAAGAAAACAGTGCTGAACCTCCCTCACCCGGCCCACAGAATCCTTTCTGGTGAAAATCGTTTTTAGCTGTTAATGTTGCTTTACGGCCCAATTACTCCTACCACCATCTGCTTCTTTGTGAAAACATTCTGTAGATGCTGAAGTAACCAGACCAAGCAAAAGGCTGAGACAGACATCGTCACTAAAGTCTCATAACTAATGCTGTGACCAGGGCTGGGTGAGCAGCTGTGGCCAGCCAGAGCAACAGCTTCTGAGTGAGACATAAAACTTGGAGCAAACTGGGGGAAAGAGAGAAGAGAGTTTTATCACAGAGATGAGAAAAATCCCCCGTGGAAAGCTCTCTAAGTCCTTTCAGTTGGTGAATCTTGTGTATTTGAGGAATCAAATTCTGAAATTCAGAAGAAAAAAACTCATGCACTCAAAAACGCCTCTTCCTGGAACACACTGTGGAAAGCCTTGCATGCTCCACAAAATCCACACTACACAGCTGATGAATGAGCCCTAAAAAGTATGTACTTTCAGCAAGCCTGCAGTCACCTCAATGTTATCTTTGCAGAGGAAGGACAAAAGCCATCACAGTAAGCAACAACTTTAACATGATCCAGAGAAAGGGATAAACTCCAGAGTGATGAGGAAACTCCCCATTCTTCTTCCACCATATTAGACAGCACTGTATTTCAGGACTTGTGTATACTGCTGTGGTTTTGCTTAAAGACAAAGAAGCACTTCTGAGGACAGAGCTCCTAGCTCCTAAGAGAGCAGATGCCTTTAATTTCAGTTTAGATTTAATGTGCCTTGGGCCATAAAATTCTCGGTCACATTGACTAAGTGCTTTGAATCAGGGCTTGTGAGCTTGATCTTCAATGCCAAAAGAGCTTATAAGGATCCTGAGAACCTCCTGAAAACCTTGAGGGGTAAACAGCCTGTGCTGCTCTCCTTATTGACAGAGAGGTGTTTCATTACCTCTGCTGCTTTTGCAGACTTCCACTGTAGGAAGACGCTACCGGATAAGACTAACGCGAGAAGAGTCAAAGCATCAACCATACCTTAAAGCAAGTACTAACCAAGTAAAAATCACAGGCTGTTCTGAACAAGGAGAAAATCTAGCACTCTGATTTTTATGAAAATTGAAATGGAGCATGTGTATATATTAAGAATGAAATTGCCAATTACTAACTTCAGATTTTACTTCTCTGTACACCAAATGATCTTCCAGTTTTCCACGTATCCTATAGTGGTAAAAGGCCAGGGTGTGTCTACATTTCCAGCATAAACTTCAAATTTATGGGTTTACAAATCAGATGTTTTAAATTACAGCTGAATGAGACTTAAGACTCCTACACAAGTTGTCACGTTGAAAGAGAACTGGGGAAACATTCATACACATTTTTTTTGTGCTGGGTATAGCATGTGCAAAGGAGAGGTTATGAAAAGTACTTTTAAGCTTTTGACAACAGTATGGCTACACTGCATCCTCACAGTTTTGCTTCAAGACCTAAGTTTACCAACATCCTAGTGACACAGAGTAACGCAGCATGTCTTGCATGTACCTCATGATGCAGTGTTCTCACCCACATCCTGAAAGACCACTAGCGTATCACTCCTCAGCTGCCATTTTAGCCCTTTGGGACTGCTGATAGCATCATTCCTGGGATGGCTTTTATGTTACAGCTAAGGATCAGCAGTTCTTTGGCTGCTTTCCAAGAGAAGACAAATCCTTTGGACTGTGTAGCCAAAGACTGCAAATATTCCTTTAGCCAGTAAATAATCTTGACAACCTTTAACTTATGAAAGAATTCAATACAAAACAAGGGAAGAAATAAGCAAATTTTAGTCAGCAATACAAAGTGCAAGTGGCTTCTACATAACCTGCAGTAGAAAATAACACCCACCATTTTGGAGTGGATAAAGGATGGTCAGTTGATGCATTAGCCTGGGAGGGCTAACACAGCTCCTTTGCCTTAGACTTTCTGTGAGCAGATCATGAGGGTCCAGACCTTCAAGGTGCCTAATTCTTGTTGATTGTTCTCAGCAGGAATGAAGAACTATATTAATTCTTGTGCCTGTGCTTCAGACTGCACCTTGCAACACTAGCATTCCTTCATGCACCTCATCAAACACGTGTAGTGAGGACAAACCTCACAGAGTCCATGAGATGCTCATGTAAGACAGATAGGTATCTAAGAAACAAGCTGGTTAAAGGTTTCCTGTTTACATATACCACAGTTATTACAGGTCTTAAAATTATTTGGTCATATCTCATGGATGTGCCAGTCCAAGTAGGAATTTTTTCCATAACAACTGGCTGTGTACGTTGGTTTCACATTGTTTTCTTGCCCATCAGACTGTTTTAAAAAAAAAAACCCATAACTTTATTCCATATACAAAAGCTATCGCATCTTAATGGTCTTGTAGAAGGATGATGCAAGAGGACTTCATTCGGATTGTGGACTCAAGATTGACTCATGACTGGGTTTGACAGTATTTTTTTAACTGTACATTTTTCAACTATTATACATTATTCTACAGTCTCTGGGTTCATAGCAACCCTCAGAATTTACATACAGTTGTCCTGGTTTCTGCCACAAATGAGGAACAAAATCTGCAAAGTTCTAAAAAAGCCTAGAAATACTGGCTAATCGGAAGTTTCACAAAATTGTTAAGAAAATGCTTCATTGTACATCATTTCTGAGGTTTCAGATTTTGCATAATTTACTGTAGGTGACTGCACTGTGGTGGTTATTAGTGCGGCTGAAAGAAAGAGCTGGAAGGAAGACCCAAAAGCTGCAGTCACTAACTGACAGGTCCTTCATGGCTGGTGGGAGAAGGAAGGGAAGCAGCCAGTTGCTTCCTATGAAACACTGTCCCTTTCTGACGGGAGAGATAAGGATGTGTTCAAGATACATACATGGATATTGCATGTGTAGGTAGCCTGATCCATTGCCCATAGAAGTCAAAGTTATTCTAAGTTTAACAAGATCTCAACTAAGGAGATGTTTCAGTCCCTTTGACTCAGCAAAGCACTTCACCTCCATCCCTAGCCAGGATGGGACCAAATCATCCACCTAACTTCCAATCTCTGATGTCAGCTGGCCATTAAAAATGACATCCCAAACACAGATGAACTTTGTAGCAGAGTGAATGGAAAGGCTATAGCTCCAGCACAACTAGGTGGCATCAAAAATTGAATGTACCTTTCCTTTAAGAGCTCTACAGGAAACAGTGTCTCTGCAGTTAATAATAAGCAAAGTTCAGAGCCCTTAGTGACTGCTAGTTCTGTTTATTCGGTGTATGTTGTTTATTAGGTATATTAGGAGTCACTGTAGACTGCCTTTGACAAACATTTTTGGTATCAACAAAATCACAGTAACACTAAGTAGTTCAGATTGTAGCCTTTGAAACTCCTTTTCTAGACAACATTCATCTTCCTAATTAATAATTAATCGCACTGTGTTTTTAAAGAGATTATCAGGTGTGATAGCAGAGTGTGCCTAAGGCAGTGACTTCATTAACCATACGGAAGAAGTTTACTTTGTAGTTCCCCTGCTTGTCGCAGGGGTAGGTGCCAAAGGGGTCTCTCTTAGGTTAGAAAGTCAAAGAGCAACAATTCAGAGCAGGAAACAATTGGGCTATTATTTTTCTTTTTTTCTTTTCCTTCTTAAGGAGCTTTTAAATCATAAATCTGCAGATGCTTGTTGTGCAATTTAAGACTCTAGTCGACTTTTCCTACAAAAAG
>JBCJKH010055977.1:39999-50355 GCA_039877255.1 Loriculus beryllinus | reverse complement strand
AAAAGGCCCAATTCTGTGAAGCACAGAGTGCCCTTCCGAGTCAGACTAAGGACCTTCCTCTGTTGGTGCATGTTACCATGGTAGAAGAGTTTACAAACACTGTTCCACCTAACAAGGCTTTGAACTGCATTTGTGCAGAGACACTCCACAGCGTGCCAAGAGTGTCAGCGAGGCTGGAAACACTGATTTCACCTACAGGACAGTATCTCAAGTACGCTCTCAGCAAGAACTCGCAGCGGATCCTGCCCAGACCAGAGCCAGTTTGTGGCTCTGACTTGAAATGTCAACAGCAGCATGAAAGCTAGCAGCCCCCTGAGAACTGCAAGACTGTTTTCAATGTGATCTGCCAAGAGTAGTGCTGGAAAATACTCATTATCAATTAACTGGATTAATTTCTGTCAATGAGGCAGCTCTACATATCAATTCTGGAAAGATTTCCATACTATCAATGATATTTTTTCTCTTATTTGTCAGTTTTGCTATAGCCGTTGCCTGATTTCAGTACTGATGGGTACTTTATGCCTTACCCCATTCAGATTTTGCTCACCTTGACAAAGTGTCAGTAGGATTATTCCCACTGATGGGGAAACAGAGAGGGTAGCATTTTGCCCACAGACTGGACTGATAATACAGATGAGACTGAAAATCAGGTGCTCTGACTCTGCCTCCTTTCGAACCAGCAGGATAATAACAAAGAACACAACACCCCAGCTATTCTAAAGAGCTTTTCACAAAGGAGTTGCAGTGAAGGGTGCAACCACCCCCTGTAACTTAGCACTAATCTGCAATTAAATATACTAGTTTTTAAAGTTAAACCCAAAAATCTAATGTGAAAGAAACTACTTGATGCAATGGGTCCATTTCTCCTTGAATTTTCTCCTGCGAATTATCTTCTATTTTTAGGTGTTTTATTTTTAGGCTGCTGCATGCTATCGTTGGGCAGCTCAACCAACTATTAATTGGAAATGTTTCACTCCTCATGCAGTTTTATTTCTTTGCTTTCTGCACCACTTAAACCAACCTGTCCTCCAAGGAGATGACAGGCTACGGAGAGAACATTTAAAGGACAGTTACAAGCTGTACTCTTCAGGTGCAGTGTGGCACTATTATAAACCTTTTGCTGTTCTCTTCCACTACACCTGAGTACATTTGTGCTTGTGCAGGCATTTTTCTTAAGCCATGTCAAACTTTATGGAGTATTAGGACCATATGGCAGCAGTTCAGCAAGCTCTCAGTATGCAGCTGAGATTAAAAGACTTCCTGAGCACACTCAGTGGAGTCCCGTGACAATATCTGCGTGCTGTATACAGTGCTGGGTCATGACAAGTAGATCCAAACAGTCTGACATGGGGAGGGCTGGGAGCTGGAAAACCCAGCAGGGCACTTGATGTTGCAGGTCCCTGCATTTTTGGCAGCTGCATTATGGACTTCAAGGTACTGTGCCACCCAGCCAAGTTCGAAGCTGAACTTAAAGAGAGCGGTACACGATCATAACCGCTATTTTTAATACTATTATCACTACCTGTCTCAGTAACCTAGACAACAGCAAAACTCTCATTTCTTCCCAGTTTCAGAGCACTACTACACTAGCTTGAACTACTCTTCGAGCTGAAGTCAGTGGCAAAGCACGAGTTGGGAATAAAATCAGCCCCCGTTCAACTGGCATTTCATTTAAAAAGACTTATATTTGCTGGGATATTTAACTCCACAAAGCTCACGTGCCTTTGCAAGCTACCACTTTAAAACGCTAGCTAAAAATATTTGCGTTATCTGAAGTCAGAAGCATAAATCCTCCCTGCTGCTGGGTACACAGTGTGGCAGTGTACAATACAACTGCAAATTTATTTGTTAGAAACTGTACATCTGTTATGATTTACGCTTGCCAAAATGTAATTCTTTATGGCAACAATTGCTTCATGGTGCTTAAAGTTTTTCACCTCTGTGCCAGGAATCTCATATGGGATAATTCCATGACCTTGGAATCCAGCAGATACATTCCACATCTGTCTGGTTTGGGAAAGCCCGAGTTTGTTGTGTGAAAACCATACTGGGAAAATAAGACCTGGAAATAGCTGAAAATACAGAAACTACAAGGCTGCTTCTTTTTTTGGTTTTCCCCCCTTTTCTTTTAATTACCAGTTTCAAGTGCAGTAAATCAATCTCACGGAAGTGGTTACTTCGCTTTTGTAAGCAGACATTCACTTCTGATCCTATCTTCAAATTAAGGAATATGGTATAAACATTAAAATAATTCTATCTCTGGAAAAAAATCACAGCCTTTAAATTTTAAAACTAAATCCTGTTGAAGGCTGTTTAAGATTTGAATGGAAAAGCACCCAACCTACTGCAAGCAAACATCTTACTGGTGCCTGTGAAGATTTAAAATGGCAGAAAAACTGTAGCTGTCTTGGAATCTCAGAATAATACTTTTCTCATCAGACTTTTTAACAAAAAAATGAACCAGGAACAGCTTTGTGAGCAGTGAACTTAAAAACCCCTGGTTTCCTGTGACTCTTCCCTGTGCACATTTTCTGTTATTCTAATAATTTGCCTGAGCTCCTGCTGCAGCCTTCCTTTTCACTGAGCCCTGTGGCATTTTCACACACATAGCCCACACCTCAAATAACCTGCACCCTATTATGATCTGTGCAATTGGAGATAAAATGGTGAACAGAAAGCCATGAGAATAGGTTACACTAGGAAAAATGAAAAAAATATGAACATGCTTGCTTGACAGAAGTGGAAGACTAAATGTGCTTGTTCATACTGACCAGGATGACATTCCTGGTTTAAAGCAGGAATTGCTGTTCTGACCATCACTGAAGCTGAAATCTCCCTTTCAAAAGGGTTTAATGGCTGCTCTTCAGCTTGCAAATCCTGAAGGTGCCAACTTTCTTACAGGCTGTAAAAGCAGGTTCTGCAGGACCATTATACTTAAAAGATCACATCCCAAAGAGGTATCACAGAGGAAGGCAGCATTGCAGGCTAACTAGGAATGAACAATTAATTGATAAAGTTCATAAAAAGCTGTGCTAGAAATTTAAAATCCATGTGTGAGTCCTGGGTGTCTTAGGGAAGCTTTTATGGTAGGAGTCATAAGATCCCACTTGGAACCAGTATCTGTGATGCTGGTGCGTCAAAGCTTTGTAAATTGGTAACTGATTTGTCTAAGGCATTCCATAAATGACTGTGGTTTATAATAAATTAGTACCTTGTCCAAAAATAGTGTGGCAAAGTTCAGCTTTGTATTACTGAACATATTGTGCTCCGAAGGAGACTGCATTCTGGTGATATATGAAATGGTTTTTTCATATACAGCAGCCAAACAAATTGGCTGCATTTCTAGTTTTGGATAGTAAGGCCATAAACATCAAAAAATATATGAAGGAAGCTAATGACTTTTCAACGTATTGTGGCAACAAACCAGCCAAAACTACTTTTAACCAGTTTGTAGAATAATGTGTTCCTGGCGGCTCACATCAACTCTCCTGCAGAAAAGTTTAACATCAAAGATGTAAACTCCTATGAAATCAAGTTTAAAATACAAAGCCTAAATTATGTGTGAAAAGGCAGAAATACTAGTGCAGTGCAAGAAATAGTTGATATTGGGTGTTCATTCTTTAACTCAGAAAAATACAGGCGATTTCCAAAATGAGAAATTATGTTAGAATTATAGTGGAAGGGTGAGGTAAGCAGATACTTTATGCAGTATGCAGTGTTAATACTTTTGTACCCATTCAAGTCTTACCAGCTGTTCCATGAAGGTGGGAAATATAAGGGCCCTTGGTTATTCTTAAGCAAGCTGCCAATTTTCCACATGGGATTTGATGGCTAAGAAAATTAGGTTTTCCTAGTCTCATGCTGCTGCAAAGAATAACAGTACACTCAATAACACCAGTAGAAATAAAAATCCATTATTTCTGGGGAAGAAAAAAAAGAGTTAATGTCCTAAATTTTTCTCATATACTAAATATCTTGCTAATGAAACAAATTCCCTATGTAATATCTAGCCTCTTGTATTCTGACACTATTGTTTTGAAGGGACATTGCTCATCACATATTTAAAGTTCCTTAATTGTGTGGTATACAGGTGCAATTATTTGTACTGACAATTTTGTGAGCATCACAAGAGAAACTATTTGTTCATAAATCAAATACATATTTTCAACACTCAAGTAAGAAGGATGGAATTTTAAGTGTCAGATATTATAAACTCAGTTTTGGCTGTCTTGGATAGAGGCACCCGTCCAAAAAAACACAGATAAGGAGCAAGCAAAGAAAAACCTTCTGTCCTCTGAACCATCTGGAATTGGCACTGTATAAGCCCTTTATAACCTGAGTGGGGCAGGGTCTTTTTCCTCCTAAATCACATCAAAATACAGTTGCCTGATGGAGCCAGAGATGTTTTCTACGTACATTCAACTGGATTCCAAGGCAACACACCATATCAACTTCTTAAACCAATCTGACCTGCCTTCTCCCACAGTGAGGGATTCAGATTACCTCTTAACTCCTGTGCCACCACCTCCGTGTTGCTGGTCATGTAACATCTGGCCTGGCACGTGCACTTGAACTGTCATATGTTGGTCATTCCCAGGCTATATATTTGTGTATGAACACTGACAGCTGGAACTGAAAAGCTCCTGCTTCAATAGATACAGTCATATCCTAATGCTGTCTTGTTATTCTTAGGCTGAGTCTCTCTTAATATCTTTTTATAACTTGTTATATCACAGCACCTAGGTATTTGCATGAGATACCAAGGATCCAAATATTTATGCAGAGAGGGAGGAAAAACCCCGTCAGCATCTGTTTGCAGAAGTGAGATGGTGGAAGTGAAGTGTCAGATAATCTCCCAAAAAGATGTCAGCATTTTCAGCTGCCTGACAGATCTGTCTGCCTGAGCAAGAGTAAACAAGAAAATGGCTCAGCCATTTGGACTAAGTTTAAGGCAAAACAAAGAACAAATTATCCATTTCAGATCAGGTCTCCTGCTCCAGTTTACAGATGTTCATTTATGATTTCTCCTGCAAGTCCCTTTGGGAGCAATGATCAGGGCACTGCATGGCTGGCCAGCCTGGCTGAAGTACTGGCAAATTGGAATGAGAAAAATCTCATGTAGAAACCAAACCTTCAAACAGTAAAGACACTAGACACGCCTGAAAATTCCTCTGCATCTTCTATTTATTGGAAACTATGGATTGTTCCACTTAAGAAATTTCCGTGGAACTGGTGTCTTAATTGATTTGAATTTTAAGTCATCCTCCTGCTTGCACGGAGTTAGTTCAGATTTATGCTGAAGGAAGAGATTAAACCAAACCCAAATATCTTTTAATACAGTCTTGATCTTTATGAGGAAATGACAGAGCTTATCAGAATGCCAGTCTTACCTCTGTAATAATGAAGAAGTCATCACCGGGCTCTCCTTGCACAACAATTTTTTCCCCATCTTCAAACTGGACAGGTTCCAGAGCATCAGCCACTGTCAGCCGCTCCCATTTGTCCAGGGACTCTAAAATATTGAAGATCATAAAGCTTTATTATAAGAGACTCTAACTTTGGCTGAAGATTTGTATCTAAACTGACAGCTCTGCTGTGTCTAGTTCTGTTATAATAGAAACATTTCTTTCATCCAGGCACTCTGCACGAACCTCCAGTTGGGAAACATGAATGCATTTATTCACTGTGTCTTAGACTTTAGTAATCACCCAGATAATAATCTTGAAAGTTGGACATGAGAAGTTGGCTCTATTTCCCTATGCCTGCAATCAGATCTGCACCTCCCTGATGCTGCAGTGAATTGGAGTAGCCTAGGAGCTGTTTAGAGATACCAGTGATACAGGAGTGCCGAGATTCTCTTGCCACATCCCACACTAGATGTCAGAACAAGTCCTGCTGTCTCTTTCTCAGAGTTGCACTCAGCCTGTTACTGATGGCTTGCTAGATAAGCGATGTGAAAGTGTGAATCTAAAAGATGACTCTTCCCAATGAGTGTGACCATGCACCACTGAAGCCACGGGCAAGACCCTAGTAGCAAGGGTGGCAATAAGATCGAGGATCACATGCATGACTCAAGTGGCACTCATGTGTCATTTGCCAGCAGGATGGTTTACAAAGTTCTTCTTTTCATGCCTCCACTTAAAGAGAGATGTTACAAAACTTCAAAGTAAACTTTAATAAGAAAAAAATACTGGTCTGTCTTATGAGTAATGGAGCTAACACTGCCTGCTTCCCATGCATGGGGTCCTCATCACGCACCTGCAGGTGCCATAAATCCCTGTGATACCTACACAGAAAAAGACAGCCTGCAAAAGACAACCAAAGACAGCTCCTTCAGGGCTGCTCACTCTCCCACTGCCTTCCTTCCTCCTCCGGGGTCTGCTAAGGGATGGATTTTACCTGCCCTGCCTTCGGGGAGAGGAGGAGGCCAACTGATGTCTCTCTCCTCTACTCATTTGCATGAGAATTCAAGGCAATGAATTATATTTGAACTTCTGTACTTTGATCAGATTTGACTGAAAGAAGTGACAGGTTTAAAAGTTATTAAAAGAAACAGATGATACAATGATATAACCTTCACTGCCTCAAAAAACGGGGCTAAAATTCATGTACTACAGCTCTGCTGGTTCTTACTTATTATGAATTATTGAACTACGTAAGTTAAGACACGGCTTCTGACACCAAGATTAGATTCTGGGCTGTTCTCTTAGAATATCGTTTCCCCAGTTTGTCAAAAAGATTGCTTAGAAGTATTGTCTGAGGGTGAAAGAGTTGGTCTTTCTAAGTTAAAATGCCTTTTGGTTGAGCTTAGAAGTGCACACTGAGTCTGGAAGCAAAATCAGATCAAAGTAAGCAGTGCACCAAAGGTAAGTTTTGAGTTGCCTAACACACATACATTTTATGCCACTTTCTGTTGCTGTTAGGGAAATTATTATTCCTAGCATTTTCCCCACCTAACTAATGCACTTTCCTGGTGCATTTGCGACCTTTGGTGCAGGAACATTAATGTCAAAGACCAAGCCCATACTGTCAATGCAACATTCAAAAAGTGCTCTGTTCAACTAAAAATAAGCATAAAACTCTTTCATGCAGACTAGAGTAGGCTTTTTCATTAAAAAAAAAAAAAAAAAAGAAGGAAGAAAAAAAACCCCTATGTAATTAACAATGAAAAGAAAAAGTCTCTTGAAACTTCTTCTTTGGTTGGTTGCATGAAAAATGCAGAGCTAATTCTAGATCTAGTCACAAAGCGTCCCTCTTTTGCATAAGGGAATAGTATCACTACAAATACATCGGTTAATGAGCAACAGAGCATTATACAGAATATATACATGATAAAACTACTAACGCTTTATCTGGACAATTAAAATCAAGCATCAAATGAAGCAGACTCTATGCAATTGCTTGCAATTTCCAAGTTGTACCTATCAATTCTTGGCTTTACATTTAATTAAACTCTGGAAGAAAGATTTTAAACCATTAGTTTTCTCATACCTTGTTTGATATACTAAGAGCAGCTACTGATGACCTAAAAAAACCTTAGATTATTAAAAAAAAAATGACTCTTACAATTACATAGGTAGTTACAGACATTAGAGAGGCCTTGAAAATGTATATAGAAGAAGCAGGCAGAGTTTTTTCCACCAAGAAATCACTGAGCTCTGTCCACATTAAGGCACGAACTGAAGTGGACTTCTCAGTGCTATGTTGAGATTTCTAAAATACCTTTCTGTTTCCCAGGTGTCATGTACTTTTTAGCCATGTGTAATAGATCCTTATACATTTCACCTAAATTCTCCATGTTCCTGAAATGATGTGTCATTTTGTCCACTGCTTTTCCATCCTTAAAAAAGGTTCAAATCTTGAAGTCTTTCCTCTTTTTTTACTAAGATTCAAAAGCCATACTAGAAACGAGGCTATAATTACATTGCAAACCGCATGTTTAAGGAAGCACATCTCTGAATAACCTTTCTACTCTTAAATTGTTTTGAGATGTCTCATTGTTGTAATTGCTCCTCATTAGTGCAGGTGCAGAGATCCTTTTTTCTTTAAATACCCATTGTAATTTGGTATAATTTGTGCTCTTAATTTAGGAAGATTTAAATTGAGCATAAAAGAAGGTGTTTAAATGATGCAAACTTCATTAATAAGTGAGCAACATACTTACTTTAAGCATACAAATATAACTGAAGATTTCATGGACTGCCTTTCTCAGAAGTTCAAGTATATTTCCACTAAGACACTCTCATATTTCAGGTACCTCATCTTAAATGGTAAATGAATACCATAAACAAGAAAAGGAAATTGCTTAAGTAGAAACATAAATACTTCAGATAGCAAATGAATCCTGAACTGTTTTTTTCAAAACAGCCCCTGCAGAAACATGATGTTTCTCCTCCAGAATCAACATTTCATTGTTCTGTCTAACACTGTCCTCCTTATGAGAAGCTTTTGTTCTCCTAATGGTGATTGATTGGTCAGGCATTACGGGTTTGTTGTTTTTCCTACTGAAGGCCATCAAGAACATGTCCAAATTTCGTGGCTATCACATTAATCAAAGGGAAACAAAATCCAAGCCCAAGAAGCTAAACAGATGTTTCAAGAATGTGAGACAGGGGCTGTAAAATATGAAGAAGGAAAAAAAAGCAGCCTATTTTGATTTGTAAGGTTACTTTGCTAGGTGCACATAAATACAGTATTCTTGCAAGAAAAAAGCTTCTTACCTGTCACCTGGGAGGATGTAACTAGACTTTATAACAAATTCATATAATGCTTTCTCCTCCATTCGTATGATCTTTACTGCAACACAGCTACCAAAAGGTTACCAGTGCATGCCTGCTCCCATATTTAAGGAAAGGTCTGTCCTCCAAACACACAGAATCACAGAAACAGGCTGGAAAAGACCTTTAAGATCATCAAGTCCAACTGTTACTCCAGGACATGTTCAGTGTATATTAGAGAACAAGAAAAACAAGTTCTAAGAAAGACCCTTTACACTTTCATTCGCTCTGAAACGACACAACCACGAGAGCTTCTGTTTGACCACCATTGCTTTCATCATGCAATCAAAGACCAAAATTCATTCTGCCAACATGTATAACACAGGAACTAACAGGCAAGTCCAAAAGGCAACTGACCCAAAATGGAGACCTTGCTCAGGAATTCTTCATACATCTTCCGCTTTCTCAGTGTGCTGCCCTGTTATTAAAAGAGAGAGGAAAAGGAGGTAGAACATTACACAAAGTATTTTGGTGATTTCTTCCTACAGCTGCTCTTTTTTTTCTCCTCCCTTTCCAAATCTAAAGCATAGCCAGTATAAACAGCCTAAGGCAAATGTTTCCTCATAAAGTGTCTGGGCAAGTTGGATTGCTGATAAGCAAAGACAGAAGGAATCAAATTCAGTGCCGGTGAAATTTCACTGACTTCACTGGTGTTACTGGACACCGTGGATTAGCTGTATCCATTATTTACAGGCGCTCATTTTAAAGCCAGAGCTTCATCAATTAACTGTTTAGCTAATTCAATATGTATCCTGTTGCCAGTGAGGCCCTGCTAGAAGGGAATTTACAATGACAAAGTAGGATAAAACTTAAAATGTCCTCCTCATGGGTCCCATTCTTTTAGGTTAAAACCTCTTTAATGCTAAGAGTCTTTATCTGTAAGCCTGGTTTATATTCTGAATAGTGTTACATGCATTGTAACTGTTGAGCAACCTATTAATTATTTTAACAAGATTTAAGCATTTTTGGAGCAGACAATCCATCGGTGTATATGCAGCTACCAGTACAGTCGTTCCCACTCTACTAAGATTTTATTGTGTGATGAATTACTGAGATACCTTCTGCTTACATAGCTTTTGAGCACCACAGACAGAACCCATAAGTAGCCATTCCAGCATGCATTTTTGAATGCTATACAGGTATGAATAAATACTACGCAGTTTTACCAACATAAAAATAATTCATGCTTAGCTCCTTCTGCAGTGACACAAATGACTTGAAAACAAAACCTTCCCGGGTACCAAAGAGGAACTCCAGAGTTTTCCTTGGTACCACATTGTTACGTGACAGCCCGCATAGTTTCTGCCTGGGTAGAGTCCCTGTGGATGCTGAAGATTGCCTGGTGCCTGCTAGTCAGATCTACAAGCACAAAGATGATACATTCATCTTCTGAAGAAAGGGGAAATAAAGATTGCATTTGCTCTTAAGCTGGGCATAAAAGACAATGTTTGCCAGAGGCAAATGCCTACCATAGAAAGAGACACTTCACTATTCCTCCTCCACGTGAGCACTGTAAGTGCTGGAAAACAGACGCAGGAAGTGGGGATAGAAGAAGGAAAAGAAGTATTTCACCTTCCAC
>JBCJKH010055977.1:0-39984 GCA_039877255.1 Loriculus beryllinus | reverse complement strand
ACGCTCTTCCGATCTTGATCCTAAGGTCCTTTTCAACCCTAACCATTCTATGATCCTATGCTCTCCTTTGGTCCTATCCCTCTTCCTACACACACCGTGCAGGTGCAGCTTGATCCAACGATCACCAAAACAAAGTGAATCCTTCCAACAATATCAACAGACTTTGGCTCCAGCTTCTGACTGAAGCATCAGCAGAAGCTGATGGATGCTCTCCTTTGGAACAACTCCTACTTGCAAACCCTCTCCTGGGGCCACCCCTGCTCTGAAACAGCAACAGCACCTTCAAGAACTGCCACTCTTTCCAAGTATCTCAGCAGCAGCAGCAGCAGCACTCACTACCGAGGTCTCCTCCTCCACACCCCATTCATAATTCCGACTCTGGTGATGACAGTTCTCCCCTCAGTGATAGCATCGGTAACCCTTCTCTGACCTCTCTGACAAACCTGGTTCTCAACCTCAGGAGCCCCCGAAAGCATTTGAAGTGCCAGAAAGAAAAAAAACACCCAAGACGTTCAAACAGAGGAGGCTGTGCAAACCACGCCAGATCCTGACGGCTCGCTGCAAGACAGAGAATGGAAAACCGGACACTGTGCAGTTGTTGCTTTCCTCCCTGCAATCAAGTGGAAACGAGACCAGCAAAATTGACAGCTGTGGAAAACCAGACTGGTGATTTAGTTTGATGGGCTGGAGCACCCAAGGACAGATGTGGAAAATGCTTTTTAAACAGCTTGTGGATAAAGATGAATTTTAAGAAGCAGTAATCAGTAGCCATAAGCGACACCTGACCGCAACTCTGAGTATTTAGAGATGCAGACAAGATCCAGGAAGGCAGGAATTGTAGGCATCCCGCCTGGCCCAGAGAGGAAGAGCCCATCACTCCTACAGGAAAATGGTTGTGTTACATCTTGGCTAAACTAAACCAGGGCAAGGGTATAGAATCCACCATGAAGACAAGTGCAAAAGCAAAACTGAAGTGGAAAGAATTAATTACATGTGCTGTTATCGTTTCTTTTGTATTGTGACAGTAGAACCTCAGTGGGACTCCACTTAATGCATACCTACACTGTCATGTCTCAGAATGATACTACAAAGGTAAGGGAGAACAAGAGCCTAGGAAAGAACTAATGGTTGAGGCTTAGGAGTCTCATTTCACATCACAGGTACTGAAACCCAAGGTGACCCAACTGACGGCTCATGACTCAACCTGCAGGATGGCTCCATCCAACCCTCCATCTCTCCTGAAGGAGGGAGACAACAGCCTCCAGGGTGGCATGAGCCACCCAACAGCAGAGCTTCACCTATGGGTGCCCAGGCAGGCACAGAAACTTTCTCTGCGTTTTCAGAGCAGACAAGGCTGGATCCCAATAGGCACAACCATATCCCAACTTCTCTTCCAGAAAGAAGCAGCTTGGCTCACTCTCATGAACGTTATTTTCACTTTGGTGTGTTTTCCTACTCAAGCATTCACAAGCAGAGTGAGAGGAAGAGATTTTGAGAAAACACTAATGTAAGCTAAAAACAGCACAGCAGAACTCTTATAAGAGTGCTTATTTCCTTGGTATTAATCATTTTTTCCTCCCCATGAAATAAAGGGAGAACATGCCTAATTCTCACCTTCCTTGGTCAAACTAATATTCCCCTTTCATCCCTTCCCATAGGCATAATGTCACCTCTGACTCCTGATTTCTTTTTTATACTTGCTTTATGTGGTCTAGTTGCTTTACCCAACTTGTGAGACCACAGGCAGAAAAACCATCATAATCTCTACTCCTACCTTTCAAGTCACTTCTGCAGAACTGTCAACCAACATGTGTCCTGGGACATGTACTAAATCTGTTTTCTTGCAATGTTTTCATGGATCTTGTAGAAGCAACAACAGATCAGACAGTAACAATAGCTGCAGAATAGGAGACAGTATGAAAGCTTGCCAGAACAGGAAAATACAAGAAATGGAGACATTAAAAATGGGAGTATAAAGTAATAGAATGAGCTTCCACTTGGAAAATACAGCTAAGAAATGCAAAGGAAAAAAAAATCCAAAGCACAGATGTTTGATGAAAGGAAGAAGACTGGAAAGTTGTAAACCTGAAGGAGAGTTAAAGACAATAGATGAGAGCTGGTTTGAAGCATTAGACTGCAACAAGAATACAGCCAAGGCTATTTTGGTCGTACACTCAGACATTATCTAGGAATGAAGTTCAGAGGCTTCATCTCCATGGCTTGGATGTGATGGTGCCTGACATGCTACGCTCTGTTTTGGTACCTCTTCTCCAGAAAAGTATTCCTAAACCAAAGCTTGAAAAATGCTAAAACACTTGGCGAGGGCTGATAAGGAAGGAGCAAAATAAATTCAGCCTGTAGATGTTAGCTCAACAGCAGGATCATAGGTATGGCATCCACATAGCTGGCATGCATTGTTGCAAGGGTTTTAAGTAGACAGTGATAATCATCTACAGGTAGATGACAGAAGAAGGCAGTTTGGAACAGCATAACTTGACATAACTCAAAGTAATAAGAGAAAATTAAGAAAATCTAATTTCAGTTCAATATGAAAGATATTTTCCCTATGTAGGAATTATTCTCTTGCAGAAAAGTTTCCCAGGGGAAGCAGCAGAACTCTAACTGCTTGAGCCAGATAAAAACAATAGTAAATGTACATGAATAATTCTGCACTGGCAGGGTTCTTGATGGCATGTTTTAAAAAGTCTTTATTAATTCTGCTTTTTCTAACCTATTAATACCTTATTTCAATAGTCGCTGCTTCTCCCTCTCCCCCCGTTCCTTTGTTCACTTTCTCCCTGGTTCTGAGCTGTCATGCACAAGCTCATCTTCTTAAAGACAGTGGTTCCCGCTAATTAGGAAGACTCGTTAATATTCTAAGTTGCAGTGCTCCTCCCTGAAACAGTCGCAAGGAGAAACGAGATCACTTGCATTTGCCAAATCCACACAGGAAAGAGCTCAAAGTCAGTTTTAGGGACACTTAAAAACATAGCAAGCCCTAGGCTTTGCTTAAGCAATACGCAGGCTAGGAAAAATGAATGCCCCGCAGATTATAAGAGGTCTTGCTGAATAGGACTGCTGCATTTCTTTTCCAACTGCCCCTTCTTCACTTTCCCTGATTTCTTCCAGTTTTTCTTCTCATTCATCCAGTCCAGTCCCTGTCTTTATTCTCTTCTGCCTACCTCTTTGCTTTGCTCCTCCAGCACTCTTCATGTCTTCTTTCTTGCTTCAATTTTACAGGTGGAATTGATCACGTCCTTCCTAGAAACCCTCTCTTTCTCTAAGAAGCCAAATGGCTACCAAAAGTCAAAACATGGCTTAAGTTTCAAATATAAAAGCTCTCCTGGCAGGAGGTGCCAGAATAGCCTCCTGAAGTGCTCCAGCCCATTTAATCCCTGCATAAACCTGATACTGAATGTTTTGGGTGTATATTCTTATAGGCGCATGAAAGAGTCACCATGCATACTGGCCATGAAAACAAAATTGTCGTCAAGAACCTGGTGCTGTATCACACAGAAGCTGGATGGATTGCAGACTTTGGATTGGCTTTATGTTTTGGCCACCATGCAACCTACATTCTATGGCAACAGGAAGTCCTTCTGACTTTATTTGAATAGAAAAAGACAATTGTTAAAGAAATCGTTCTCAGGTTCAAAGCTGCGAAAAGATGATAAAACAAAGCCAAAATAGCATAAAGAAAATGAGGCATGACAGTAGGAACTGACTTAACTTGATTTGTCATGACTTACATCCCAATATTATAACTCATTTCTGCAAAGAAGTTTACTAAATAGGCAAAAAGTATTGTATCCCATACAACTCTGCTCTCAGAGCCAGGTATCCTGGACCATGGGAACTAGAAGATAGTTAAATCATTCTGAACCAAGCCTTCTTAAAGAAGAAATTAAAAGAAATTAATACTTCAAATTTCCTCAGTCTGGGAACTGAATTGTCAGGGGGTTCAATCTGATGTTGGGATACAGACATCTACTACATTTACTGCTCTGGTATTTGTGGTATTTGCTATATTTAGAATACAAATATTGTAATACCCTGGGATGCTCCCCACTCCGTGATGCTCTTGAATCCCAACTGCAAAGAAGAGAGCAGCAACATTTCACCAACTGAATTACATGAGAATCCTATGGCAAAAATTCCTTTGCCTCTCTCCCAGAGGAATGTAAGTAAATAAATATAGAATATATACATAAGCGTGTGTGTGTGCACAGAGAACACACACACACAAAAATCTGCAACAGAGTGAAAAGTATGCAGCTCAGAACAGATAATTGTATGAAATAAATGGAATACACAGATGGACAGATAATTTGTGAATGTGCTTGGGAAGGGAACGTGTTCAAGTGGGTTTTTGTAATCCATCTAGTACAATGAATTTCAAGGTATAATAATTTGTCAAGGACTCCAGTGAAAGCCAAGCAATTTCACTGCAAATCCTGACAAAAGAAACTATTCCAGCGTTTACAATCATCACAGCTGCTAAAACAAACTTGAATGTGACCTTCAAGCCATCAGGGTACCTAAGCCGAGACAATGAAATATAAAGAAATATATCTGTTTTAACAAACTTCCTTTGGGACAGACCAAATAATAAATGGATGACAAGTGTAACTAAAAGCCAGCAGGAACTTTTTGCATCAGGCTTTGTCCAGCCACAAAAAAAAAAGGACAAAGTCCCAACCTCCTGGGATGTATTTTATTCATAGCATAAACCAGTCAGGATCAATGAGACGCATACGTGGGGAAAACGGCACTAAGCAGAAATGAAACTAGAAATTACTAAATGCAAAGTAAAGAACCAAAACAGAGGCTGCAAGGAGAAAGGAGGTAGAGAGTCAAGTGGCTCACAACAGGATAAAATCTTTTGGCAAGTGTGGATCTGAAGGTATGATCTGCAAATAAATATTTACAATGTGAATAAAATTTCAACACTAGACTGACAAAAACATGGGGCTGGTCATGGCTGGGAAGGAATGCAGATGAAAGAAAAAAACATCTTGGGTTATGGAGGGGCTTTATCTAACTACAGAAAAAAAAAATCAACCCATATCTTTGGAAGAAAAAGGTCACTGATCCCTTGGACAAAAGTATTTGCAAACAGAAAATGAAAAAGAAAAACCCACTCACTAATTTTAAAACCATCTTAAATGATGTATCTCAAAAGATATCTTAAACATTGATATCTCTTATTTAAAGGCAGAAGCCTTTCTATATCCAGAATATCTAGCGGCTTTCTAGAAGCATAAGCTTAGTGGCTAAATGTCAGGAAACCATGTTTCTGTGACTTGAAAGGCAGCTACTACTACATCTTGAAACTGAGTACAGCAAAACCAGCCATGTAATGGTGGAGTCAGCTTCAAGTATAAGATGCAGCCACTGAAATATGATGTAATCAATTCTTAGGCTTGAGGAAATGTGCAGAGAGACACTGTAACCTGCCCTCACACGAATGCACAAAGACAGGTGTCTCATTTCACCTACAGCAAAGAAACTTTCCACGCTGCACCTACAAATATATGAAAAGATGACACAATTCATGTAGTCTGGATAGGTAAATTGCATTCACTGTGGACAGCACTTAAAATTAGACATTTTCTATACCTGAAGCAATTAATTCATTATGCTACCTGAAATATTTCCTAAGTATGAAGAATGTTACAATTATACTGTCTGGGTATCTAATGTAATGCAACAGACCAGCAATTTTTAATGACTTCAACTGTAAAATAACACAAGAAGGAGAGAAAACACCTCCGTGTAAAGTTAAAGGTCTCATCAACTGCAGGAACTGAGCTTGCTAGGTAAGATACAGCAGTCACTGGTTCAGAGAATATGTAAATTAATTTGAAAAGCACTTAGCACTACACTAGAATGAAACAGCAGTATAACTGTAATATTCAAGTTGCATGCATAGCTAGAGCTAGTAGTAAAACACAGTCTTTTCCACTTGGGACTTCAAGTCCTTTTAGTAAAATACTGTCTCTGCATCAAATATTCATCTTCTGAAGGCTGCTATCAGATGGTAATGGACACATGACCAAACCTGAAAGCTCCCAGCATTGCATGATGTTAGGTGCCACTATTTCCATCAACGCTTAAAACTGAAATTACCTCTAGGCTATGATGATTGTGAATCTGTCCTTCAATTCTTTAGTAGCAAGGTTATAGGCAGCTGTAAAAAGCTATGCTTAAAAAAACAAGGAGTATGTGGCTTGCCCCAACATTTATTGCTCCTACATTCCTTCCCTTTTGTACCTTGTGTTTCTTCCTTGCAGCATGCAGGTTCATTCATCAGACTAGTTATTCCAGACAACCCTCCACTGCATCTGTGCAGGACATGGGACAAATAAGCTGAGTGTGTCTCTCACACTCTCTGTTTAAGAAATAACTTGCAGAAAGGTCTCAGTTACTACTGCCTGTTTCCCTGCACTGGGAAGCATTCAAAACTATTCATCCTGCTTATCCACGAGAGAGAAGACAGTACACTTTGCTGTATTTTGTCTTGGAGCGATCAACCTGAATATTTTGGGATGGATTAAAATCAATCCAACTTACTCTCCTACATGTCAGTGTGATGTTCATTTATGTGATACATAACCTATGAAATAAAGGGTGAAAACCAGCAATGCTTCATACAGACATCCAGCAGTTATCACACAGCATAAAGATCACTCTTACACTCCATTGTTTAAGAACTAATCATTTAAGTGTAAAACCTTCTCAATTCTCCTGCTATTTACGTTATCCATGCTATGCACTAGAAATACAAATGATTTCAAAATGCACAATCCTTTATCTTTCTCAGAGAAGTGTAATTTCCTTCAAATCAGAATGAAACAATGCGGCTTTTGGAGACAAGTCCTATTGAGAAAGAAGATTTACAGAGTCATGTCTATTAACTACCAAAATGAAAGGAATATTTTATGGAAAAGGAAGAGATGCACATGGACATTGGAAGCAAACTCATTAAAAAGGCTATGATGTTTCTAAAGTTAATTATCCGACAAAGTTTCCATTATAAACTAACGACTCAAGAAACAACAACAAATCCATAACCTAGTGCACACTCCAGGTGCCCAGAAGGTCTGTTGAGCTTTGCTGCAGAGATGAGGGAGTCTGAAAGGAGCACAGCAATGAATCATTAGCAGCTACCATACTACGATATGTGTGGTGTATACTGGCTGATGAAGATGGAGAGCACAATTCAACCAAGACTTTTTCATATGAGAGATGGATCTACCTTGTATTGCCTGCCTTGAAGAGTATAATACAAGTTTAGACAAAGACTTCAAAGGTAAGTGGTAGGGCTGAAAACCATTCTGAGGTTCATGATAAGGAGAAGACCTGCATAGCTTCAGTGGGTAACAGAGGCTTCCTGACTTTTTCATATATATATAGTAGTTACACATAATGTTATTCAACTGCATTTCTGACTCAGCATATTTCTGCTGAATCTTGTCCCCTTTTCCTTCAGTTCACTTAATTTAGTTACCCAATATTACTGTCATGCCCTCTCTCTTTTATGTAGGAACACACACTATACAACCTTCTATCATCAATGTACTCTGAACACAGAAGTTCTGGTGCTACAAAAGAAAGTAAAAAATATAAACTCCATAAACAAGACCTTCTCCATAAACTTACCATTAAAATGCGTCTGTAGCTGTCTCTGTCAATGCCCCAGAGCTTGAGATCTGTCTTGGCCTTGACGGTGGCAGCCCGGGGTGTTCCATAGATCAATGCCAGTTCTCCGAAGCTGCCTCCTTCTCCAATGCTGGTGACCCACTCTCCGTTGACATAAACCTACCATGGCACAAGACAAGTTTGGAGACTTGCAGTTTTCCTCCTACTGCCAGTTACCTAAAAAGCAATTAGTAATTTCCTTTCTAATCGTCAATGCTGGAGACACAGAAGGAAAACAAGAGTGTAATAGTTTCCGCAGTTAGTCCCCAAAGAGGGCAACAACCTGCTTTGTGGACAGAATTTCAAGTTGTCTTGCTTCAGTACAATGACTCTATTTACTCTCTCAGTTTTCAGCTCCCATGGTTAACTGGTATCATGTTTTCCCTCTTGTGTTCAAGGCTCAGACAGTCAGCATGCAGAACTGTCACAACTTTGGCTTTGTATTAACATTGTCACACTTGAAAGGAAGGAGATTTGTTGCTATATGTAATGAGGTTTGCTGAAAAGCACCATGGCCACAAAATGTAAACCAGTCAAAACAGGGAAACATCTTTTGAAAAGGAACATTTTGTCTTCCCTAAGTTCCCAATAACAATCTAAATATAATGCTTGAGATATCTTTCTACCTTAGTGAAAACTATGAAGTGCTTTGACTTGAGAAGCTATATATAGAATTACTCTCCGTCTTTAACATTAGCTCTACAGAACTTACAAAGCAGTATCTGACCCACAGCCTATATAGATAACATACCCTCTCAAAACACTCCCTGGATCAATACCACTACCACTGTTTTTCCAGGATGATGTCTAACTTGAGAAGAATTCCTACACTTTAGTGCTATGTAATATCTTCACTGGAGAAAGAGGGACTCATGCAGGTGCCTGCCCTCACTATTCATGGACTGTGCAGCTCATGAGCCATAATCGTGTATTCAAAGACTGGTATGAATTGTGTATTCTGCAGTTTGCTTGTAGGCTTGCTGCTATAAACCTACACAATAAACCCTCTTCATTCAGTCAATGTGTCTGCGAGTCTAGAGGGTAGGAAGAGCTGTGTGCATTTACCCAGTGCAGAATATATCCCAATCTGTTAAGACTAGTAACAGTAGACATCAACCAGGAAGATTTTCATTTGTCTGGAAGCTCTGAGAAGAAAATACTGTGAAGAAAATACACAAGTATGCTTATCCTAAGCAGAAACCTATTACCAATTACTGAGTAACAGACTAGCACGTCTTAATACATGAATTAGAGATGTGTTCAAGCTGGGCATGAGAAAAGACAGGGACCAAACTAAATGAATTGGGGTCAAAATTCAACAAATTGTCAGTATTAATTTTACTTCTATCTTCATTTTATGATGAAAAGGTGTTTTACAAACTACAGCTGGAATCAATCCCAGTTTATCTTAGCAATTTTCAGTTAAGATCTGATCCAGCTTCTACTGAGGTCAATGAAATGCTGCCTTAGTAGGAGATGGATGAGGCCACGGAGCAGTTCAGCTGATCAAGAGACCTCTTGGGCATCAGCTGAAAAGAAGCAGTATTAGCATCACTGCTGAACTCCAGAGCAGTGTTGTGGCTCTTGGTGTTCCTGGAGCATCTGGGGATCAAAGAGCTAAATTAAGGGTAAAAATGATCCCAAACAGGCAGGTGGTAGCAGACTGCCAGGAAAGAGCTAAAGCCACAAAAGCTATAGCTTCATTTCTTCACCACAACAGAACGAATGCCACATTGGAGAATACCACACAGGAGAACAACAACAGCATTTCCTTTCAAACTTTCACACTCACCACAGAAAGAAAATCTCACAGAACACTGAATCTACTTCTGATTTTCCTCGTGATGAAAAAAATGAAAGCAAAAAAAGAACTTTAAAAAAAGCCAGGCAAACCCAAGCACTTTCCTGGTTAAAAAAGCAGGTAATACTGTGGCTCCTGGATCTATTTCTGTGAGACAAGCAGGAGAAATGAATGAATGAATAAAATCTGGATTCTGAAAGGCTTGTAACATAGTGACAATGTATGAAACATATAAAACTCAGTTAAGCCATTGAAAAATTGTCCAGATGCCTGTTTGAAAGTTGGGATAGCCCCTTTCTGTAGGGATTTCACTGGTGGGACTATGGGTTTGCTACAGTACAGTAATTCCTGTCCTCAGGGGCTGATGTGGAAAATCTAGTAATTCAGATGAGTTTTGGACCAGATCCATGTCAACTGACATTGCATCCTTGACTCGTTTTCAGCACACCAAAAATACATGTGTTTCTATATGTTCTTTTCTTGAAAAGCACAGGTTTTCTTATTGCAGAAGGGTCTGAATTATAAGTGGGAAATAAACTTATTCCAATATGTATTTTTTAAGCAGTATAGTGAGATTTCTTTTAAAGCTGTATTCATGGTTAAGACCGCAGCCCAGAAAGGGTCATTATGCTGGTAAAACTCAAGGTAGAGCAAGTGAAGGATGGACGTTTACTGTTGCACAGTCATAACAGAGAGAGGCTCCTACTAAACTGCTCTAAGACTTCTCTAATTTTGCTGTCGTACTTGACTACAGTCTCCAAAACATGTTTGACATCTCTCCTGTAAACAGTTTATGCAAACAGCCATTCCTCCACCCTAAGGGTGTCAGGTTTAAAGGACTCAGAGGTGAAACCAAACCACTGATCTGACAAGTTTCTGAGCCCAGCATTCACTCCCCCAATAAAAATGCCATTTCCAATATCAATCTCCAAAAGAGAAAACATCTTGAGAGCAAGTGTTGTTTTCTAGGGGCAAAACCATTGCATTTCAATCTCTGAAAAGGCCTAAGTCAACTTTTGTCTTCATTATGGAGTTAAAGTGTATTGATGGCACATTAAAAAGCCATTTTGCCCTTTAACAGAGTTCAGCTCCACTATGAATCCCTTTAAAATAGGTTTTAAAAAAAGAAGTAGAAAGGGAAGTAGCTGTGTTTGTAAGGTGTGGGAAGTAAAGCTATTTTAGGCTCAGAACAGCTTATGAAAGCCAATGTTATACGGCAGTAGCTCAGATGATCTCCTTCTTTATCCTAGAAAATGCTGGGCTGAGGTTTTGGCTCAGGCAGTTTTAGGCATTTGTGAACTCTCAGAAAGTGGCAAGTACATAAGTGAACTATTCCTAATTGTTACTTAACCTGCTGATCACAGCTCTGTAAGAGCTGGCACCTTCTTCTTTTGTGCAGCTGAAGAAGAATGTAGAACTGCAGATGCCCAAATTTGACCAAGCCATCAGGGCCACTTTCTTTCCACAGATCAGAAGTACTTCAGATTTCTATTGTTTTCTAGCATGTAGTATGAGCCCTGCAGTTTTTGCAGGCTTGAAAATCACACAACTTGGTTCATTTCATTATTTTGGGGGGAGGCAAATGGGAAAAGTCTCCTGTGAACATCAACAGTTCCTTTCTTCATGGGCTGTGATATACATAGACACTAACCAGGAGAGAAAATGCAATGAATCACACAATGTTCAATGCAGCAAGAATGCTTCTTGGCCTCACTCATCTTGGTGTTGTCTAGAGAAGCATAAAGTAACTTTACCAGGAGCAGTAGTAGATCCACTTTACTTTGAAGGTATGATATGAACATCCATCTCTGAGCTTGACTGGAGTGAATTTACCTTTAATTTTATATTGCTGATTTCAAGTTAACTTTAAGCTTTTGGGCTTGTTTGGGGTTTTTTTGCTGCCACTTTGTGATCTATGTGGACAATCTAATTTGTTCCAGGCATTGCAACTTTCAGATCTCAAATTCCCTCCCTCGGATCTGTTTGTAATAATTTGTGCTTTGTGTCTTGTCAAGCCTTAATATTTGTTATTCAAAAATGACGATGAGGTTTATTTATTCTTGGAAATATAAGCAAGCCTGAGACATGAAGGGTATTTATATGTGGGTATTTTTCTCAAATAAAGCCAGTGCTTTATTTGTAGGATGAATTTGCTTTTCTTAAATATAAATATATGAACTTGGAAACTGCCTTGAGAATCCTTGAAAACTCAAGCTGAAAACCTCCAAACTTTAAAATGTTCTGTTTCAAATTTTAAAAAGCATCCTTCTGAGATTAGAAAGATCATTAATGCTGGGAGAATTTAAACCAAAGCGATCTATGAAAACTAACCATACAGTACACCTACTTTGAAAATACAACAGTACTCTCGCATAAACCACCATTTAATTTTCATCTTTGTATACACAAATTGGATAGTTTGCATATATGAATAAAGGCTTCAAGAAGATTTGACCTACACTCAAAAGATAATCTTATCAATAGTTCACAATATTCAAGTACGGCTCCACATACGGATTTGGGCAGTAAATACAGAACCTACTTAGAGAAAACCTTGAAAAGTTTTCATACTGATTTTCACCATACTATAGTTTGGCTGCTGTTGTTTTACAAGAAGAAAACCTGAGAATGACTGTAGAGAAAGTTGCTGTGACATTGCAATGGGACATTGCTGTGACAAACACAATGGGAAGTTGTTGAGTCTAAAAAAACCCTACATCTGTTTTAAATGGGTAGTTGACGGTGCTTTTTAAAGTAAAAAATGTGAGGTTATAAGATTAAAATAATAAACAGGAAGTCATTTTTATATTTAGAAATATGGATTAGAGATTTTTGCAAGACATACTTTAGCAGGTACTTTCAACATCTTTACTGGAAACTGTAATTTAAACTCTGCCAGCTACTTTTTGGCATACATTCATATTTGTCTGAGCAGAAAAGCTTTCAGTAGACAACTGACCTCTAAGACTTCAAACCTCATGCCATCATCTACCTAGTATAAACTTCACCCATCTGCAGGGACAGGTCATAAGTTAACAATTCTCATCAACCCTGAAGTGCTAATGAGGAAGAGACTGACTAACAACGCTATAATATCTTTTCCCATCCAACATCAGCTTTGGTCACAGTACACCTGGTTTGTAATATACAGCAAGAAAGGAAAAAGCCGGGTTCTCCAAGACCTACCTCTTACGGATTTCTGAATCTTTCTTTTATGTATGAAAATTTGTGCCCTTCTCCCTTTGCCCACAGCCTTCTTGGCTGTTCATAGTAACACCAAGCAGAAAACTCACAGATAGTTTATTCTATGGTAAAGAGGCTTATTTACACCCTAAGAAAGTGTTGAGGATAATGTAATATATTTAAAAATATTTTATTGTGCTGTAATTTGACTCAGATTATTTTTAAGGGGAAACATTAGAATGCCCTTACTTACTCTTTGGGGTGCCTACGCCAAATTCTAACAGTAAATTACTTCTAAACGTTGCGTTTTTCTAAACTCAAAACACCAAACACTGATTTTATTATTCTGGCTTCATTGGTGGTTTCTGTTTGGTTTTGGTTACTTGATTGATTATGTTTAATTTTTTTCAGTTTTGCCATGACTTTATTCCAGCAGTTGGGAATTTTATGGTGGCAACATTCTTTAAGTGCATCTTTGCATGCGTATGGAAAAGCCAGGTGCTTATCAGTCATGATGTGCTCAGAGTACACATTTGTCCCTTGAATCCACCAGTCCTGGAATACCTACCACTTCTGTGGAAATCAGGTAAATGATGAAGGCAGATAGCCTGGCCAGGGATTAACAGTCTCCGTGCATATGCCAATACCAGCTGAAGTAGGCAGAAAATGACTTGAGGCTTTAAGTCCCAGGGTCAATTGTCTACTTTCCAAGTCACTTTTTTTCTTGAGGAAGGGTGGAAGCATGCCAAAAAAGTATCTGGCAAGGCTTAAATGAACTGCAGCTCACTTACTAGCAGTCTGGATTTTCTTCAGACAATACGGATTTTAGCAGTGCTGCCCAGAAAATGGAAGAACTCTTCTTGGGAGCACTAGATACAGTGTACTGGTGCAGACCCATGGGGTCTGAGAGGTGCTGCCTTACACAGGAGCAAGGTATCCTGCATTAACTGCCCTGGTACAGAATATACTCTGTGGGGGTAAAATGGGCTCCCCTCACTGTAGCTTCCCAGCAAAGGCAGTTAATATAAGTAACTTCTGCAGCTACCTGGGTGTAGCTGCAGCTTGGTCCTGGATGAGCAGACATTTCTTGAGCCTTCCACAATATCTTGCAAAGGAATTCAACATTTTTTTCGGCTGAAGATGTGGGAAAACTTTAGGAAGAAGAGAGCACCTAGCTGAGGAGATGGCCAGAAGAGTGGTAAGGTGCAGCAGGATGAAGAAGTGGGATGCTGAAGTGGGACAGCATCAGAGCTGGTCACATAAGAGTTTTGCAAAACTTAAGAGGGTCAGGAGCTTTGCTTGGCCCTGGAATAAGCTCAGTCCAAACAACATCTCTTAAGCCCTGTTAGGATGTATTTGTCCCACAGGTCATGTCAGAAAACTCTCCCTATGTGTGTCTGAGAAGTGTCAGGATGATGTTATTGTACATCTCTCCATTTTGATCTGTCCTAGCAGCTATAAGCTGATTTAAGCAATTAGCATAGATTGGGAATGCTTATGAAATCTACTCAAAGAAACACAGTTATTTCATTCACTCCTTAGGAAATCTGCTGTTGCAAGTCTCAAAGACAAGGCAGAAAAATTGTGTATCTTATATCATACATAAATGACTGGAGGACTGCAAACTACTTGGAATACAAAAAACCCAAAACCTTCTGTCTTCAATTCTAATAACTAAAACAAAGCTGTGCACTATGTTTTTTGCCTAGCAAAAAAGTGAGTCCACTGAAATAATCAGAATTGCTCATGTGCTTAAAGGAGGACTGGTGCTTTGCTTGGTCTGGGATAATATTTTCAAAAACATCTATACAGCTTAAGAGCCAACATGGAATTGCAATGCAGTGACTCTGAGGCCATTTAGTTTTTCAGATTTTATGCCAGAGCCTACCTCAGAAGCCTCACAGATCCCTGAATTGTTCTGGGAAATAGAATAGTATTCTGCAAAAGACTTTCAAGAACTTGAAAAAACCCCACCAACAAAAAATTATCAGTCTCTTCTTGGGCCATTTATAGTCAAGATTATTTATGAAAGGATTTCAACTTTCCATAAAACCATGAAGAACCTCTGAAATACAACTAACATGATGCAGGTGTTTCTGAGTAGATGCCATGGGATACCTGGGAAGGGACCTGTGATACCACCTTACCGACAGAAAGCACAGTAACTAAAGAAGTCCTTTCCAACATTTGAGAAGCCATGACCACCTTGGCCATTAGTGGCAACCACCAGTTACAGAAAATGCACAGACCACCTTGCGCAATGGTTTTACAAGCAGAACAAAGCTGAAGAGGCCACGGACATTTATTTGCTGCATTTTGTCACTGCTTTGCAAGAGCAATATGTGCATATGGAAGATTATATTTTTTGCCATTAATTACAAGTGGTTTGCAGACTGCTTTCTGATGTCATCCAGTCCCCCACTATCCTGAAGCCAAATGCTGAAGAAAGCTTTCCTAAAGGTTTTGAGGGAGTACAAACTAATTTTAAAGAGGATTAATCTGTAATTTCAACATATGTTTGTGGGTCTGGTTCAAAGACAGTGAACTCATTAAGCTCAGTATCAGACCCTAACCAATTATTTAAAAACTAAATTTTAGCACTGTTCTATAAATATTGCTCTTTTATTTTCTGGCCCTGTGGATGTGGTAATGTTTGCTATTGAGAGGCATGCCTGATAGGAACAGTGAGTCAGACGGATTTCCTGAGGAGCAACTTCCAGAGGCAGAGGCAGCATGTGAGGTTTCTCAATTCCCAACAATACCAATTAGATGGCCTCCTGAAACAGACTGCTAAAAAAAATAACTTTCACTAAAATAACTGCATGCCTCCTGCCCATATTTAAAATAAATCACTTTCTTCTTTAAATTTGCCAACCAAAACTCATCTGGGCATCTGAAGAGTGATGTTGCTAACGAGCAAGCCTGCCCTACCCAACAACTGTGGGTATGTTAAGATGTGTGCAGAAAATTCAGTCAAATTAGGAACTTACAGCAAAAGTGCAAAAGGCTGAGTTTCACATGGGATAAAAATGATAAGAGGTGAATAGATTTTTTGGAAGGCTGGTTCTGAAAGAAGCTTCTTTTCAAAGACATGCTGATTAAACCACTGCATACTGCTGTAAACATTTTGTGGTCTAACAGATCGCTTTACACTTACAATAATCCTTGCTTTATTAATATGCTGCATTGTTCATATATTTGGACCTAATTTTAAAAGCAAATGGAGGTTTATAAGATGAAACTCACTGCCTGAGGCTGTATCTCAATTTGTGAAAAAAAAACAAACAACATATGAGCTAAGCTAACTGATTAAAGAAAATATTTTCCTTATGGTTGATCTGAACCCTCGGGTGCATTCCAGCATGGTGGCCTTCTCTGCCAAAGACTGCACACCTCCAGGTGTGGTTAGGGTTCTGAAGATGTCATTTGCTTGGGTTTGATACCATAGTTTCCTGCTTGGAATGGACAAATAAGCTAGGATGTAAAACATGCCAATTATAAAATTATGCACAAATGACTTAACAAAAGCAAAGTAATGAAATCAATCCTGTGAAATCTATTTCAAGAAGAAAGGAGACAGAACCACAGCACACAGCTAGACCAAGCTGTGTTTCAAAGCATACAATTTTATTCTGAACCTTCAAAATAAATACTATGCTGTAAGAGTCCACTTACATCCACCTCGCCTTGGTCAATCACATAGAAGTTGTCTCCTTCATCACCTGGAAGCAGAATACAGAAGGTGATTGTTTCCTGAAGGCCTGCTAAACTATTTAATCCTGTACATATTTGCACAGGTTTGTATTCCAGATTACTTATAGAGAGAAACATCCTTTCCTATTTACCTTCATATATAAAAACATCACTACAATTTCTTCCTATTAGTATCTTTGAATTGCATTAACTTATCTCTCTCTCGATTGATTCAACGCTTCATTCAGTGCAAACACACAAGAGGCTTTAATATAGCCTGAGGGTAATGAAGTCCTCCACAACATGCTGCAGGCATGCAGGTAAGTTGCCAAGTGTGATAACAGCAAAATGAGGTGTTGAATACTCCCAACAACCCTAAAATATTTTCTAACTCTAATTACTGCCAGCTAGCCTGTGCCACCCTTATTCATTCTGAGCTGTGGTTTACTTCCTGACTATCTTTAGTTAAGGAATGAACATTTTAATTTGAAGTGCTATACATCTACATTTAATTGTAGCAGAGACCTACCAGTGTGGTTTTGTAGGAGACCTCTGCACGTGTAGCAAAAGACCTGCATCAATGAACTAATGATAGAGCTGCACACTTGGATGCTTTCAGAATATGGTTATTCTTCCCATAAAGCAAAGAGGGTGAAACATCAAATGGAGAGATGTGAATTGTACAACCTTACCAAACATATAAGGAAAAAAATGAGAGGAAGGGTTACCCTGTTGTATGACTGTTTCTCCTGCGATGTGTGTGACGGGGAACATGGCATCAAATATGTCACTGGGAAAAAAAAAGAAACATTTATTAATAAATCAGACGTACTTCTTATCTAGCTAGTAAACCTCCATTGTTTCATTTAGCATTCATTAACAGATTTTGCAGAAATAGAAAGGGAAAATGTTAGTTGTAACTGGGAAATGAGCCCCCGCTTGGCAATAAATCAAAATAACTAGTTAGGCACAAGCTGTGGTTTAAAACTAAGCGAGACCATGATTCAGTGCATTCTATTTTCAAAGAACTCCTGAATTATATGCATATAGGCCACTTCTTATAGCACTACACAAACTAGCCAGCCTGAGTATTTTACTGTCCAAGCAGACAGATTTCAGGTTTGCAGCTGCAACCAGCAGTAATTGCTAGATGCCTAAACAGGAGCTCTCCTCTTCTGAGCATCTGGCTTCACATTTACAAGGAAAAGCTGTTCCACAACACAGAGCACATTTGGAAAGGTAGATGGCTCTAAACTAATGTAGCATAAGAGACTGGCAAGAGATTGTACACACAGTGCAGAAGAGGCCAAACTCTGAAAATCTTAGTGAGTTACTTGTGAGAAGGGAATTTGACCAATGCTACACAAACACTGAAGCTGCAGAAGAGCCTTGTGCTCATTAATCATCACTGAATTACACACCTTACTGTGGTCTCAGGCATACTGTCACATATCCTTAAAAGGCCAGAGCAGTAAGGACGGGAACACACCCTGCACCAACACTTTGGGCACACTGCCCAAATCCAGTCCTTTGTTTATTGAGGGAGACAGCAGGCTCCATGGAGCCCGGGCTTCCTTTCCCCACATCAGATTTGGGGGAACTTATTTTCAGAAGCATGAACAGCACCGAGACGGGAGCTCCCCACCTCTCTTCCCCTTCCTATGCATCACTCTCAAGGGCTAAAGGAAATAGCTCCCCAACACAAACAAAAGGCAGCAAGGAGGAATTGTTAACTAGTCTCTTCCCTGGCCTGCTGTACAAATGGCCCATCTATGGACCACCAATGACAGCAACTAGGTGAAACACTTCAGCCTGGAATGAAGCAAAGTACTCATAATCACAATGAAGCCCAATTTACATCAAAATAGCCAGAAGATCAGCAAACAAACCCATGCTACATTTCAATGCCTTATATGGGAAATGCATATTGCAAAATCCCATTATTAGCTTATTTCCTGTTCAACTGTTCCAAAATTTATTCAGGCTCAGTTCTAGGAAATGTTTCACTCTGAAGTTCAAATTGGTCATGTCTTTCGTCTTCAACAGCCAGAATGATTCTCCTCAGTATTGCAGCTCTGCATCAGCACCACTCGTAGGAGAACGGGGAGATTTCAAACCAAGCACTTCCCACTCCTGCACAGTACCTGCAAGTGATGCTTAGCCTGTGACCTATAATAAAATGATATATTTAATTCGTGCTGTTTCATCAGGCCCACCTGTGCTATTCCTACTCACATTCAGGAAATACCTCCACAATGGACAGAAAGCCTGCTCAGAGCTTCTATAAGAAGAAACCTCTTTCTCACCTCATTCTTAGCACCAATGCAAAGACCTATAATTATTCTGAAGAGTATACAGATTGTATTTTTAAATCCACTAAACTCATTTTTAAGGATTTTAAATGGGTTCAACATTTCTCCAGTTCAAGGGATTTCTCTGTTGGCACGAAGCATCTGCCCAGTGCAGGCTGTGGAGATGCTCTCTGTACCAACCCTCAGTGCCCTCTACCTAAAAGAAATGGGAGCTGAGCCTCAGGTGGGATGGGAGAAGCTACCATGATGGTAGGTGATGAACTGGAACAAGACACCAAAGGGCCTTATGTCGATGAGACAAGTCAAGCCGTTTGTTCTTCAGTAGCTCTTGGACCTGGAAATTCAGTATGCAGAGGCTCATTTGCCTCCCTGTGGTTTCCCCTTGGCTGTGCCTTGGCAGCTCACTGAACTTCAAGAACAGTCCTGCAGCCTGCAGATTTTCTTGGAGGAAAAGGCATTCTGCATGGCAGAGAATAAAGTCTTCAATGCGATATATCCAAAAATAGGCACAACACTGTGAATATCAATAACGGAACCAAAATGTCACTGAACAAACTTGGAAACCTTGTTTTTTTTGGTTTTTTTTTTAATAGAAATACAGAGGAAATAACTACCCACAGTTTTACCCTTTCACCTTTGTTCTAAGGCTGTATTTTATTTATAACTCAACAATTGACCGTACAAACAGTGCCCAATAAATTATGCATAGCACTGCACCCTTCTCCAAAATGTTCACATTCCACTTCTACAACACCTTTTAGTTTTATCAAAAAAAAGCCTCTTTAAAACTCACAGACTACAACTTCCAGCTGACAGTGTATTGAAGCTGAAGTCTATTAGCTGTAACAGCACTTTTACACTGATATTCTGCTGTGTAGCAGCATATTAGTGTAAATATTCTAGCATCTCATATATGTTGTGTTTTAGCAGTCTTAATCTTATTAGACCAAGACTTTAATGAGACCTTCGAAGGACGTATCATCAAACATTAGTCTAAAATATGAACACACAGACACACAAGGTACCTAAAGTCACAGTGATGCTAATTTACATCTCCAAAGTGAAACAAGGGCGTATCTTTGATAAATGGTCTCTGCTCCCAAGGAACAAGGGACATGACAAGAGGGAATGGCCTCAAGATGCACCAGGGGAGGTTTACATGGAGATGAGGAACAATTCCTTCCCCAAGGAGCTCTCAGCCATTGGAACAGGCTGCCCAGGGCAGTGCTAGAGTGTTCCCTGAAGTGTTCACACACCGTGTAGACAAGGCCGTCAGTGCCATGGGTTAGTGGTGGCCTTGGCACTGCTGGGGAATGGTTGGATGTGATGATCTTAAAGGTCTTTTCCAACCTGGCTCATTCTATGATTCCATAATGTAAGTGACCAATAATATCATGGCTGTCACTGGAAACACACTGTCAAGTTTCTTTTCTACTAGGGACCTACCATTCTTAATTGACATGGTTAGGCCAAGATCTCTCACAGTGATTATGAGTCAGAATGTTTCTGCTTTTGGCTGCTCAGTTTGAGATTCACTAAATGGACTCAGATCTCAGATGATATGGATCAGCAGGCAGTTTCTCAACCTGCAAGTTTGGCAGCCAAGAACTGGGACATTCAGAATACCACCAAAGAAAACCACCCTTCTAGAAATATCATCCTCTAAAGTGCCAAATGTTTGATATCCCTGTATGAAATCTGGCTTTTGACTTCATTCAGACTAAGTATAAAATCCAGACTTTTTTCTTACTGCATTTATCCTCAGCATCTGAAATAAGCACAAGAATGTCACAAAGATCAGAATACCAAAATACTTTGAAAATTTAGAAAATTTGTTCCTGATCCAAGCCAAAATCTGAAACCACAATAACCAGATGTATTTTCCACCTCCCCAGTAAATGTCTGATGCTCCATATTCAGTTTCAGCCATGTCTCTTAGGTCTGTACTACGTACAGAAAACAAGCTTTAATACTGAATAAACTAAGAAGTGGCACTTGCTACAGGCAGCAACAATATGGCCAAGGTAAAAAATAGGTCCTGCTGGTTTTCTCCTGTGCCATGTGACTGTTTGTAAGACATTCAAAATCATACTCTGACCATTACAGTAAAAATAAGCCCTTACAAATACACTGCCGCAACCATCTCACCACCAAGCAAAGATTGTAGCTATGTTCTCCTACAGCTCTGCAAAAGCAGGCAGTTGTATTCGTTGGGTTTGAAGGTTTTGCAAAATAATTAGGGCCAAACACACACATACACATTCCTAACAACCAAAATTTCTTTCAAACGTTTTTTTTCCCCCAAGGTTTTATTCCAGCATAAACAGAAAGCCAGAAAATCAGTAGTTAAGTCTTCACCAAGTGTTGAACTACCATGACTTCATCTTCTGTCCGAGCTGCAGCACCAAGAACACAGCAGCCTCTGTTTCCTGTCCCTGCACCAGCTATTTCACTACTGACACTGGCCATTCTAGCAATGCTGTGTGCTGAACTGGTATGGGAACGGTTTGGGGTTTTGCCAGGGGTTTTATGATTGTGCTGTAAATGGGAACTGATCAGAGAGGTTTCCTTGTTTTGTTGAAAATGCATCCTTTGCCCCGTTTCCAGATGACTTCCTCAGGTAATGGAAGAAGAAGAAAACAGCGCACCAGCTCTGGTACTTCAGCTGTTGTTTCATGAGACTGAACCAAGACAGATGAGCTGCACCTAGCATGTGGTAAGCACTGCATCAGTACTTGGAGGGCTCTTTCTTACTCTCTCCAGAGCCAAAGCTTTAGAGGCTTTGCAAGTTTTTTCCCAGCTTCCCTACCTTACCTGGCTACTCAGGTTACTTGGAGCCAAACACTTACTCCAATCAGAAGGTATCAGAGGCAATTTTTGGCTTGGAAGTGTAGCTGTACGTGGGACTGTAGGTACCTGAATTTGGATCCAAAGGGAAACACTAGCAGGACATTACTTACATTTCCAGGGGGATTTCTGCATATTTAATTCTTTGTAACATTTTGATAGTATCATTCAAAGCCAAATTAGAAGAAAAGATTAAACAGCATAGAACATACAGAGAGCAGTTAACTAGTCCAATAAAATGAAACTAAGAAATGTGTTTAGACATGAAATCTCTATCAATTCAATCAAAAAATACCATCTGTCTTCTTAGGGAATATCAAAATCTAAAAGAGAGGTTTTTTAAAAGGTCAAAGATATCAAAGGCTTGAAGCAAGTTTTAACACATAAAGTGTCTTCCATGAGTGTTACAGCAGAACTGCAGACAACTGTGATCAGACCTGAAATCACAGGGGCTGATCTGAGGTTGCATGTCATTCATCATGATTCTGACCACCTCTCTGGGTTGAGCCAATTCCCTTTTGATGCAAAGAAAACTCCACTGGAATAAACGAGACTGCTGCCTTTTAGACCAGCAAAGAGTCAATCACAGTGATTGCAAAATAAACATGATGAAACACTTTGCTGATTTAATTCAGTAGCATTTTATAGACCCCTTCTGCCAAGATGCAAATGCCTGTGCTACGAGGAAGCCAGTAGAGAGGCCAGGGCCAAGGGTTCTCTTTCTCATGAGAAGGAGTGATGAAAATAAATCACCCCATCTGCTCTTACACCTGCTTACAGTCGACACAGAGCACAGGATAGACAAAAAAATAATGTGCACTGTAGGTAATACAGCACTGGCAATGGGCAACCGAGAATGAGCTTGTTAAAACAAAACGAGAGAAGGAGGATTCCAAGCACTTTCAGAACCAGACCATGGCAATGGCCAAAATAGGGAAACTATGTAAGACAATTTATCAGTTTCACAATCAGATTTCTTTCCAGCCCTCGCTCTGCTGAATGCATTGCAGGAAAGGAAAAATGGAAGAGACAAAATGTATATGTGTTAGGCAAAAATGGAAAATCCTCGTTATACCTGCAGGTTATAATTTGTCAAGAGTTCAATCAGAACAATGTCATTGTGCAGGCAGGCTCAGAAAGTCTTCAGTGTGTGTGCTACACAGAGTTATTTCTTCCTTTGCTATCTGTCTAGCAAAACAAAGCAAAGCCTGTATTGTTGAGGATAGCTTTAAAAGATTATGCTCTGGCATAATTCAACAGAAGACACACATTTTCTCGGTTTGAGGCTGCCCTAGCAGGAGGATTCCACCATTTTAAACCTTTCCTACTTACATACCTTTAAAGTTTAGTAAACAGAGTTAATGTAACTCCACCTTCCTTTAGCTGTAGCTCTTATTATCTGGCTATTATTTTAAGAATTCTAAAGTTGGGGGTTCTCTTCTTGTCTGTGTCTAAGAGTTTCTTACGATTCATCTCCTGAAAAGATAACAACTTTCTAGCAATCATTATAACAACTGCTTCTCCTGCCCTGTAAGGATTAACAGCACAAAATGTAAACCTTCTGCTTAATGAAGGAATAAATTCAATACTTGACCACTGAACAAAATGCAATGGTCGATGCCATGTGTAAGTATAAGGTTTCAATCCATACTGCCTGTTCCTAGGATGCTGCATGTCCTTGCTGATGTACAATACCGAAACCACCCAGAAACCATTATTATTATTACTTACTGACTACTGAGAAAAAAAAAAAACAATGCACCCAGGTAAAATAAGATTCCTTTATAGAGGTACTTAAAATGAACAGCTCCGAGCTTAAAATTGCTATAATTGAGTATATGGTGTCACAGGCATGTACCTAATAGAGCCAGTAATGAAGCCTTAACAAAAACATTACCCATCTACTCCTGTTAATTTTTTTTTCTGTTAGGTCACCAACAAATGAATTATAGCAACATACAAAGCTATTAGCAATTGAGAATATTTAATTACTTCATTATAATGAGCAATGTTTTGTTATTATTACAATTAAAACATGCATTCATTTTATTATAATGACCATAAAAGTGTTTGAAATCAGACGTGAGAAGACATTGTAAAAGGCAGTTTAACATTAAAACCCATGTCTAATTCCATAACATTTATTAAGTCACAAGTTCACATAACTAACAGACATGTGAAACAGAAAGAAATAAAACACTGTCATCTTCTACTTCTGTGGAGTATTTCCATTTTTACTGTTCTATGAAGTCCTTTTATATTATTAATTATTGTGTTGAATGAACTGAATGCAACTTTATAAAGCAGAGCATCAACTCATTTTACAGACTTTATGCATCTACATGTCCATGAAATAATTTCTGCAGGGATCTTCATCTGGAAAACCATCTGCCATTGCCTACTGCAGTAAGAGAGAAGAAAAGGGGCTAAACCTTTTACATCAGGAATGACAAGGTCTAATCCCACACTCTATCCTCCATTGCTTTTGCCTTGGCCTCCTTTCATTCTGTTCACCCCACAGAAGCATCACATCACTGAAGTCATGCTGCCAAGACCTTGGTTGTAACCATGCTTGTCCAAGTGTGGAAATGCAATGTACTATCACCTCTACCTAACCTTTCACAAAATTGAGGGAATACCATGCTTCCTTCAGCTTGTTCCAGTTCCAGACCCAACAGTCTGTTTGCATACGAAGCCTGTGGCAAGGCATGTGATAGATGCTGGGAGATCAAGAAGAACGTTACACAATGTGCATGTTAAGCCACATACCACATTATGTCTAATGCCAGGCTGCAGTCACACAGCACCCCTTCTAGCAGACCCAGCTGAAAACAGGGCAGCTTTCCAAAGCCTTTCACAGCAGACCAGTTTCATAGGCTTTCATAGTTTGCAGTTCAAAGACAACATCATGCTGGGCTGTACCAAAAGGAGTACCAAAAGGCTGTACCAAAAGGAGTGTAGCCAACAGGCTGAAGGAATTATTTCCCTCTGTTTAACCATTGTAAAACAGCTAAGAGTGTCCTGTCCAGTTTGGGGCTCCGCCATACAAAAAAAGATGCTAATAAACTGGAGCAAGTCCACAGCGGCCACCAAAATGGTCCAGGGCCTGGAGCATACAGCAGATGGAGACAGGGTGGGAGAACTGTTTATTCTCTTACAAAAAGACAATCGGGGAGATCTTATTGCTGACTACAAGTGCTTAGTGGGAGGCTGTAGGGAAGACAGAGCCAGACTTTTCTTAGAGATGTACAGCAGAAGGATACAAGGCAACAGACACAAATGGGAACAGAGGAAATTACCACCTGATATAAAGAGAAAGAAAAAACTCACTATGAGGGTGGCTAAGCCCTTGGAAGAGGGGCCCAGGGAAGGGGACTGTTTCCAAACTTAACTGGGCAAGGCTCTTGGTTAGAGCAGCCAACTCTTAACCAGACTCGCTTTAAGCAGGAGGTAGCAATAGGGATGTCTGGAAGCCTCTTCCACCTGCTGGGAGCACAGGGTTTGGGACCAAACTTGTCCCAGTGGGAGAGATGAGGTGGTCAGTGCTGATGCTCAGCCGCAGACATGGGGGAGGCAAGGGAGTGTGAGTCAGGAGGCCAGCTGGAGGAAATCCCATGCATAATGCATGGAAAATATGCTCTCTGTGCACCGATGTTGGAATATCTGTGGGCTTCTGCATGAAAAGCTGCAACAGGACTCTGTCCCAACTTCACATCACTAATAACCACCGCTCATAAGCACAGTCTGTGCATATCAGGAGGCCTTGATTAGAAATTGGGTAAGATGTTTTCTGAGGGGAAAACAGCAGTCTGTTGAAACTGAATATTCCTGTGGAAAATGGCTGATGTCATTTCATTTAAAACGTTTTAAAAGTTTCAAAACATCTAAATGTCCTACTGTGATATCTTCAGAGGATCTACTTTTCACTATGAAATGACTTCAAAATTAAGTTTCTTAGTAAAAGGTTAAAATCAAAATAAGGCATTGTTGAAAACGATATTCTAGTTGAACTTCATCATGTTTGTTTGCTTGTTTCCTGTGTGTGAGCATTCTCTGGATTTCCAGCCTGGAACTAAGATCCAAAATGGGGGGAAAATTAAATGCCAAAAGGAAATCAAACAAGAAAAAAAAACCCCAAGCAAACAACAGCAACAACAGAAACCAAAAACCCAGAAACTTGGGTCAATAAAATACATTTCCACTTAGTTCTGATGCACAAATATCTATATAGACACACAGAGAGATACACACACACTTGACTGCATAGCCTTCTTTCTGATTTAGTAAGTATAGTGGTTAGGAACATTTTCCTTAGCCAGCAGGTACTGGACTCTAATTCAATATAGAGACATTTATGGAGGTTATATACTATAAGAATGCAGCATTGCTGCAAGCATACTCTACTAAAGCTTTTACTTTGAGAAAGCTCCAAATATATTATTATTAGAAGCACAGAAGGGCACTGTAATGAAGTCAAAGTCGTTATAGGTATGATCGGCATTGTAGAAGTGACTCAGGGAAACATTTAGACAATGACAAACTATGTACTTCAGACAAAGTGAGGCAAATTCCTCCCTGGCATCACCGAAATGAGGTCGGTGTATTTTATGCTGACTGAAGAGAACGATGGCGCAGTCACAGACGACTATATACTACTTAAATTTTCCACACATTACTCCTCATTTTCTCAAACATTATGGAAAAGTCTATTATAGAAAAGCAAAGGCAAATGCCATGCTGAAAAAAATAAGTACTGTAACTCTATAGCCAAAAGAAAATTGCTTCTGGTGGGACAGAAACACAATACCACAAGAATAATTATGATCCCAAAACTCTGTTGTTATTAATATGAAGCAAATTCCACCAGTGATAAAGGGTGACTATAACAAAGTTCCCATATTTGAACAATTTATTCCTTCTGGTACTTTTAAATCTCTTCACTCTTTAATTTCAAGCTCCCTCTTCTGGACTATCCCAATGAAGCTAGAGAGTCACTATGCACTACTCATACTACTCACTTCAGTAATCAGGTCCTTCGTACCTGGCACTGATACAGATCACTGGTCACCCTGTCCCACTTCCATGATTACTACAGTTGAAGTTCTTTGAAAATATAATAATATACACTGAGATTTAAAGAACTCCCGGGAGGGTGCAGTTATAAATGCACTATTATGCAATCTCTCAGGGTGTATGATGGAGATGTCCCTCACCATATGGACATAAGATATATATCCCTAGGGATATTCCTATATAGAAATATAGGACGTTATTAAGGTCTTTTTCAACCCTAACTATTTTACAATTCTATGATTTTAAACAATGAAATATAATAGATTGTATTTCATATGTACATAAGTAAATATGAACTAAACCATGCCATGTACCTTGCCTTACTGCTCACACTGTGCAATGAAATAACTCCAGTAATATATTTTTTGTTCTGACATTCAGACAGAGGACATTCTTTCATAAAAATGAAATTATGTTAAGTTTCTGGCTTTTTCTATTCCTATGATGAGAAAGCTGTTGTCAGAGAAAGTTTTATTCTAATAATTCACCCAATTTTTCTCTTCAGAGCATATTTACAAGCAAACTGTTGTAGTTATTCAACTTGGACATGAACACAATATTCATTCATTTTCATTATTTTCCTTCAAGTTCACTTTTTTCTTCCCTCTGTGCAAGAATCACTTCTAACAGTTTTCTATAAATAGGGGAAAATTAAGCGCATTTGATAATTATGATTGCTCCTTCAAACCATATACTTACTGCTCCTACATGCTATTTTTATGACTACAGCTCCTGCACCTAGAAGAAAGGCTTGAGTGCCACAAGAGAACACCTGTGCCTGGCAACTATATCAGCACAAAAATAGATAAGAATTATCAGGTATGAGGTTAAAATATTTTCCCTTCTATCCCTGGTTACGTTGCCATTAGCAGAAAGACCAGGATACTGCAAGAACGCTAAAGATTCCAGTGCTAAAGAATAAGACGATGCTAAAGCCTGACAAGGTGCTCAATATAGACACATTTAGAGGGGTTTTTTTAAATCAAGTTGATGCAAAATAGTTTTGTACATCAGGAAACTCCTAAGGTGATTCTGTATAAATGATAATGTGTGTATCACTATGTAGCACCACTGAGAAAGCTCGGAAGTGATTAGAGACTGAAGCCAAAGGCCCTGCAGAACTGAGGTTCCCAAGTCACTCAGCAGCATGCCGGCTGTGAGGCAGAGGAACGCATGCTGCAACTAATCAAGCAGTGTTTGACATGCATCTCCTCTGGCTGACAAGCACATAACATACGGCTGCAACCATCTCCCACATCTTGCTTAATTAATTTCCATCCTTGTTGTGTGCTCCCACACCTGGAGATATCAAACAGCTGCATATAATAAAACCACTTTAACCTGTGTTAATGGGTTGGATTCAATTTCGTTTATAATTGGATCGGTAAATGAAATCATTATGAAACAGCTGATAAAGGTTCTCTAGAATGAGTCAGAATGGGTTTTTAAAAGTGTGTAAATCTAGTGTTAAAGAGCTGATGAATAAAATTCAAAGCTGACACAAAACCACAAGTCCACAAGCACTTGCTTTTCTATTTGCATATCTATTATAGCTTACAGACATGTGCAAACTCATACACCCACACATTTTCCTTATGTTTTCCTTAAATTCATCATTACTCCCCTTCATCTCTGATTCACAGCATTTCTGAGATAGAATCTTTTACAATAAAACGAGTTGGAGATAAAATTTCCCAAGACAATAAATACCTCTTTTGCAGGCACTTTTCAGCGAACTTTCACAATTAAGCAACTTCATTTTTTTACAGCTCCACTAATTCAAAGAAGACAAAACAGAGGTCAACTACATCAGATGATACATGCACTTTTTCTTCATTGATCTCTATTTGCAGGGGTTTGAAGGAAAGGAAGCCTTTGCAAGCATGAAGAGCTGTTCAAATCTATAGATGCACAAACACAGGCCTAAGGGCACACCTTCTTCATATCTATGTAAATAAAATCAGATGTAGTTACATTACTTTGTTCCATCTTTCTTAATACTTTTCCTTCTCAGACGTCACTAACCAGCAAGATGTACGTCAAAGCCACCTTGAAGACACCCAGCGATACTGGCAACAACACCTGCTATTTCCAACCTCACAACACTAATTCCCAGCAGTTTGCTGTGGTTTAAAAACTATGTCTAGCAAACATGGCCCTAATCTCTTTTTTCTGTATTCTGCTGCAAACAAGAAAAAAATCAAGAGTGCTCAATGTTAAATTCTGCACTGTAACGTTCACGGGTCTACTTTTATCTTTCCACAGTGATAGCAAATCTGGAAATCTAAGCTATGTTGGGCTTTCATTAGCATTGCTGGGATGGGAGAGGGGAAAAAGCAGCGTTGTGTATGCCTTCCTGCATATCTGCAGTACATTTTTTAAATGCCTGGTTGAAAAGGAACATGAAGAATTCATTGGGCAGGCTGGTGGTTCAGTATTAACACAGACATTTGCATTTGCTCATAGGCCAAACCTTCAAACACCTTTTGCTTGGCTCTGGTAACCCCGTGTTTGCTTTCACACCGGTAGTATCATTTTTAAGCAGGAAGAATTACATTTCATGGCATTAAATAAACTAGGATAAACTCAGCCTTGAAACAAATTGCAAAAAAACCTTGCAGAAGTACATTATCACACGACTCATGTTGCTTCCTCCCAACTAAATAACCCTCCCAGTTTACAGATTTCTGTTTAATTTGGCCTCTGGCATGACAGAAAGGAATTTTTTGCCCATTTACACAACTCTATGAATCAAATGTTGACAACAGTAAGCTGCTCTTCAGTCTGACTTTGAGGCATGCACCGAAAACCAGCCAAGTGCTGTACTTGCTCTATCAGGTCTTGTGCATAAACCAGCTATGATATGGCCTGTAGCATACAGATCCCTCTGAAAAAAAAACAACCAAAACCCAAAAGAATGTTTCAGAGTTCCTTCTCTGCAAGGCTTGATGTATCAGCAAGTATAATTGTTCCAAATCTGGAATCCTGGCTGGCTACGCTGCTGTGAACTGCTTCAACACCAGCACCTTAAAATACTCTGTATGTAAGCTGCCAACTAATTTAGGTTAAGTTTAAAAAATAGATAAAAAACCCAGAATATTTTGCTGTTTAAGAAATGCATCTCCACTGGTTTGAATATATTTTTAATGTAGGGCAAGCAGGCTTTATTCGTGTTGATATGTAATTCCATAATACAATAGAGAAATGAAGAAGAAATTTCTATACTAAAGCCACTTAAAATAAATCCAATTAAAGGGAATAAAAAGGACAAGAGAACAACTAATTCCTTGCCTTTGCTTCTCTTCAAGGAATATTCATATAAATCCCTGCTCTGACATTTATGCCGTTTCATGTGACAGGGATCAGAATTCTCCATAGCATGTTTTTAAACCATTTACCCCGACAGCACCTTTATAATGAATAATAGAAACCTCTCCATGTTCACAGAACATTTTCTATAGACTCACAAAGGGTTTAACCCGGCAAGCTTTTATCCATGTGAGCAGTCAACACTCGAAATAAAAGGAGTCATTTAACAAAAAGGGGGTGGCAGATGAGAGATTTGGAGTGAGAATGTTCTGGGATGAAGAACATCTCTCTTATCTGTGCTGGTGAAGTGGCTTGTAATCACGAGTATTATGTATGTGCTTTGTAGTGGAATAATAATAATAACAAGGAAAATTTCAAGCTTAGTACATGAATTAAGTAACTGCCCTGGATCCTTCACGCTGCTTTATTTTAAACAGAGAGCTTCACAACTTGTCGACCCACATCAGATGCTTCCTTTACATGTTCCTGTGGCCAGAGGAGGTGGAAGAAGGTCATAGGTGTTTAAACCCCATTTTGCATCCCACTTCTTAGGGGGAGGGCATCAGGAGGAACCTCACCCACGGCTGAATGCCTTGAGATAACATTTAGACACAATGCTTATGTCTTAAGTATACAGGCAGGAAAGGGCAATGTCTGTGCACGGTCTGCGGGTGACAGACTTCAGAAACTTCCAAAGCAACACTCCAGACTTTGGGACACTTCAGTTTGAATCTAGACTGAGATGTTATCGTGATGAATCAAATGCAATTTAGTAGGAACACTGTAGAGAAATTTAATCTTGGTGAGGGCCAAAAGAAAGGAGGAAGGAGGCAAAAAGTGTTTCTTAAATAGAGGAGATAAAGATGGCAGGAGATAAGAAGGTCAGACTAGGTGGCCGAAAGGTCCCTGCTAACCCTACACTCAGTGACAGATACAGAAAAGCGAACATTTGATCTTGGAAAGATTTGTTCGTACGATAAATGGCTTGAAAAAAGACCAGAAAAGAGCCAGCTATCAAAGCAACACTTACACCCTGGTAGCAGGTAAATATATGATGAACCACACAAATATACACCAGTACTACGGGCCACTTCCCTCTCCATTTCAAACTGCGACTTGCATTCACATTCCTGAGATCCCCTCAAAAACGGACTGCACACTTTCTGCAACACCTCCACAATAATATCAGGTTATTAGAAAAAATCTTAAATGAATAAACAGATCTGAAAAATAAACTGCCATAGGATTTGTAACATTAAGTTGACTTCAAAAAATAGACTAATACATGCAAAGGTCACTAAAATATTTATATTAATGATGGAGCTGAACACTAAGCAGATATTGACTTCTGTTAAGGTGAACCTCAAGATTTATTGGCCTAAGAGGTAAACACTGACTGAGATAAATCCAAGGTCAATATTTACCACCAAGGACAATAAATCTTTGTGGCCTATGAAACATTAAATAAATAAATACATGTGTACATATACATTTACAGACACAAGTGTATCTACAGATTTTACACAAATTATTCGGAAGAATGATCATCAACACCATTTGTTACAGCATGTTTTCTTAATGTTGCTAGAAAGAACCAGTGAACTATTATGAACCTCTGTAAACCAGATCTATTTGCATATGTCAGCACTGATGATAAGGGTGACATTTCTGCTTCTCCAAGTGACTCCGTTTGCCCACCAAGCTGGATGAAAGGTTTCTAAGATACAAAGGGAAGTCAAGACCTAAAGTGTGAATTAGCTGCTCTATTTCCATCTTAGCTTGAGAACCCATGCTTGTAGCTTAAGAAGAATTACATGCAGCAAAGTTGTCTGAATAATTGTCACGCTGTGGACATAGCAGCCACAAAGATTTCTGATGGAGCACTTCTGATTCAGTGCACCTTCATCTAAGGTCAAGTTTCTTCCCATGCAAGATGAGCACAGGAGGGGAATACATGGGTATTCTGGAAGTGTTTTAACAGAGGCACTTTTACTGTAGTTGTGGTCAGTTTTGTATGAGCTCAGAACAAAGACGTATCAATCAAACTGAGCAAAATAAATAAATAAAAGCATTAGATGACTTTCAGAGTCATAGGCTTTTTTCCTTGAACTAGAAAAGCAAATAAATTTAACAGGAGTGCTGACAAAAGTAGACCTTCTTCCTCCAAACAGTATACAAGATCTAAGCCAAAAGGAAACAGATGACTTTGTGTGTTTGTAGGAAGTGATTAGAGAAGGTAGAACTTAATTTATTAAGATGGGAGATGGGGATTCTTTTGTTGACTTTTCAGGTCAAGTGTTAAAACCTTCCGCAAATAAGGCAGTAGATACACTACAACTAAGCCCTAATGGTTCAGGAGACTGGGCTGTTTTCATACTCAAGGTTTTTCTTGCTCTTTGAACAATTGCTTTGGAAAGCCAAGTGAGAGAAATTTGCATGCCTCCTGGTGGCCTTCCCTTTGCAAACTGTACCAGCACTGGTAGCTAGAAGGCTGGTTTGGACCAACGTATCTTACTGTGTTAATACAGGACACTGCCATAAGCCAACGGGGACCACTTTGGGACCTTTTCCTGTGCACCCAAGGGATGACAAAACAGGAAAAAAGAAAAAAAAAGGAAAATGGAAGAAGAAAAGGAAAAAGGGAAAAAAACCCAACACAAGAAAGACAGAACAAAGTGCTCTAACAAAATACTTCATTTAGGTACCAGCCTAACAAGTCCCAGAGAGGAATGTGGTGCTGCACAGGCAGTGCTGGCCACTGGATTTGCAGGAAGGAAGACCAATTAGAAGTGCTGGGCAGGAAAAGGCCTGTTAGCACTGCTACCTTTAACTTAATCTTTAATCTCCTCCTATGCCTCAACTTGTCACCACAGGCCTTAATCACCTTGCAGGTCTTACATCGATCTCAGGCTCATTTATATTATTTGTTTTAATGGCCTTTCTCATGCCACTGGTGTTTGGTGGTGTATAGCTCTGCCCTTATTTCCTGCTGACTGTTTTGGTCTATCAAAGCCTTGTGGTTTATTTTTACGCAGGTTTCCTAAGGCTACAGTATATCCACAGGTTTCAGTGATCATATCGCAGTTGACCTCTACAGAGAGTACTCCAAAACAATCCATGAAATATTATTGCTCCAAATATTTTAAAAGCCTCTGAAGTCTCATTAAGATGAACACTTTATATTTCATTGAATTTTATTAATGTTCTTAGCAATTCACTCTTAAGCAGGATTTATTTCTTAGCTTGCAAAGAAAGGAAAAGTGATTTTCAGCTATACAAAAATTGGAACATGGAAGGAAGATAATAAACTGACATGCAAAAGACAAAGTATCTTTGCCCTCTGTTCTTCTAAATCCAGAAGAGATCTAAGTGTTTTCTCAACAGACAGAATTGTTATATAAACCTTACAGCCAAGATTTTCAAAATTATAAGCCAAAAATCCATATTGATGGGTTTTCAGAACTGGTAATTTCAGGACAATGGTGTTCAGGAAACTGTAATGCCAAAATAGACTCGATTAACAAGCACAACTTTGAAACGCTTAGGAAAAGGATTGCTGTTTCCTTTGAGTAGAAGCTGTGTCCAGAACAGGCAGATTGTGTTTCTTGCAAACTGTTTACCACTGTGAGGATGCTTGTAAAAGAGACAATCAGTGAACAGCAATCACAATGACAATATTTAGAATATTTACATTTAATATCACTCTCACTTTGAAATGGTGCCAAAAGTTTTCCCCTTAAAACTTTAAAACTCTTTCGGCTACTGCGAAGAGCCCATTATGGATTCTTAATGCAATACAATGTATTTTTTTATATGGTGACATATTTTATATGGTAATTACTTCACAGTAGGCAAAATGATGAGGAAATAACAAGGAAAGTTTTGGATGAGATTTTAAGAGAAGTAGTGACTCAGTGACCTGCTGGGAGAAAAAATGGAGAAACATAAACTTCTTTCAGTTTGATTTTTTTTTAATTACAAATAGAGATTTCTAAAAATACAGTCTACTTCACTAGCATTTTGAGGGGGAGATAGCCTAGTAGCTAGTTTTCATTCATTTCAAACCTAAATCTGTTAGACATCCCACAGCCTGAAATTCTTATTCCAAAAGGCTCAGGAAGGTGTATTTTTCCTGATGTGAAATCAGGATTGCAGTGTGAATGCCTGACCTTTTATTAATCAACTCAGAAAAGACTAACTAAAAGGCACATCTTTGATGGCTACAGATTGATGTCGTCCCAAGGTAACCTGTGCAGCTATAGATTCACCATTAGTCCAACCTCACTAATGCAAGGCTTAAAGACAAACTTTGAAGGCAAGACTAATGAAAGTCATTGAGATAATTGGAAAATGAGGCCCACTGCAATATCTGCCTTCTCCCTTTATTTGATAACTGATATTCTAGCCAAATAAATCAATCAATTCTTCAAGGAAGCATGTTCAGTGCTATGAGCTAAACTGCTGCTTCAAATGGGAAAACTGATTAGGAAGAAGAACCATAATGTTTTTAAGGCAATAATTTAAGGGGGATTAACAGCAGTTCATATTGGAAGTGGAAGAAGAAGCCCAGAGGTAATTTTATGAAGAATATTTCAAGGCACAGTCTTCAGAAGTGGAGATGCTGTGTTCAGAGGTACTGCAGAGAGTATCACAGGACAGAAACAGATGCTTTTGATGACTGAAGTAATAAAGTTGGAATGCAGTTCAGTAATCTAACCTGAAAGGCCATGCATGCAGAAGTTACAGCAATGATTTCTACTTTAGCACGAATTTATTAAATCACTGGATAACTGTAAGCTACCCTTTCTACCTTTGGCCAGGAAAAAAAGCAAAACCACCATATATCAGTATCAAACGGGTCACTTCCAAGTGAGCAAGGAAGTGTTAATGACATTGTATAAAGAAGTTCTGTAAATGATCTCCCGTTAAGATTGTGCACAATTCTAATCAACCATGTGCAAAAGAAACAAAGAAACAAGATGCATTTGATCCAGAAAGATATATAAAAAGGGTATTCTGGGGTGATAAGTGCACTGCAGAGCCTATCTTTTAGAAAAGAAGAAACAAGTTTGAATCATTTACAGCAATAAAATAAGAACAGATATCATTTTAATTAAGAAATACATAGAGATGAGAGGCAAGAGTAAGGATCAACATCACAGTCAAAAAAAGAGTTATTTTAACTAATGGACAATGAAGGCATGAAAAATCAACACATATAAACATTTAGTCTGGAAATTAGATGCTCTCTTGCCATGGGAACAGTACTGTAATGTAGCAGCTTTCCACCAACTGTAGCCCAATACACTGGAGAAAATAAAAATATCTTCATTTAGGGTTATCTGATAACTTGGTTTTCTAAAGTATCAGATGATGGAACTTAATGATTCAAGAGATTTAGACTGCATACCCAAGGACAAACAAATCAATGTTTCCTAGCAGGGAAATGAAGAGTAAAACAAGTGCAGGGCTGCTGTCAGAGAAGACACTCTGATTTCTGACAGCCTACTCTTGTAACTGAGATGAAATAGCTGGAAACCTCATCAGATTTGCTCCTCTCAACTTTTTAAAAGATGAGAGGCAGTGCCAAACACTCAAAACAATAATGTCTTGCCTTTATAAACAACCTTTAGTATCACTGGATATAAACCAGAGACTTGGACATCTGCTGAGCATGCCTATTGGATTGGCATCAGTGCTCTCCCCCTGGCTCGCACGGAAGGCAATGGGGTCAGGAATGAGACATCTTGTTCTTCAAAAACAATCTTCCATTTTGCCACCGGTAGCTTTCAGTATCCACCTCCTATATAGCCGAATTCTCTTTAATTTTGCCTGCTTTAAGAGTTTTTTTGAGCACAGTCTAGATTTCAATCAGAGGCAGAGAATCCCTCTAACTGCATGTGTTGTGCTGAATTACTGACTACCAGGAGATGTGTGGAGTTTGGTCCCTTGGCACAGCCATGGATAATGCTGTATGTCCCTTGGCACAGCCATGGGTAATGCTGTATGTCCTGGTACATCCTGGGAACAGCTTGCCTGAGACTACTGCAACAGTTCTATTATTACAGATGTAGCCTGGGACTGCCTTTCTCACTGTTCCACCAAGCACCCTTCTCTAGCCTTTAATCTATCTGCTAATAGATGTTATTTTTAAACTGCACTAGCCCTCTCCATATTTTGCACATTCCCACCAGAGATGCAGACAGCCTTTATCCAGACAAACATGCCAGACTGACAGGGGATGAGAGTAACTGGAAAAGGTCAGTACCAGCGGGAGAACAAGGAAGAAGGTGCGAGGCCAAAATACTGGTACCATTCCCATAAACCCCCTATTCTTCCACCCTTGCCAGGAGATCCTGCTTGGCATAGCCTGGCCCCATGCTGGATGAGATGCAGAACAAACCAGTGCCGCATGCCATAAGGCGTTTCTCCAGCTTCCACTGATGGGATGATTAAACTAAAATGGAGTTGTGGATGAATCCAGTAACTGGTAAGGGCACTGTGTGATGCAACCAGGTCCAGAAGCATTTGGGTACAGGAATAAGCAGCGTGAGCTCATTAACACCCAGCTGATGGACTAAAAGAAAAGCAAAGGAAATCTCTGAGGTCTCTCTCTTTCTTCCTTTCACCGGTCTGAAGACCAGACAGAAATATGGGCATGTGTAGGGGAGTGTTAGCTATTTTAACCAAAACATTTCATCCATCCCTAAATATGGTCACAAGATTTTAGATACTTGGCTTACTCTTAAACATTAAGATTCTGAATTATCTCCAACTGTGTAGGCTGTAAAAGAAAATGCATAAACCAGCAATCCTGCAAGCAAACTCCCTAGAAACATATTCACTGCCAGTTTTTTCTCTGTAGCTGTTATATTAATCTGTGTCTTAAGAAATTAGAATGCCCTGTGATTTTATCTCTTTCAAACCTAATAAGTAATGCTTTGCAATTAACTTCAACTCACTCTCCTAAATGGCATTATCTATCATCTAGCTACACCAGAGGAAAATGCCAAGATTATGGCACCAAGTATACGGGTTGCATTTTCCTTTCGGTGAGCAGCAAACAGCAACATTTCAGTGGCATCTTGGTTACTCTCTTAAGATTTCTAATCCAAATGGAAAAAATGTGAAAAGATCGGCTGTTTTCAAAAATATTGCAAAAAAAACCATATTCAAGGAATTTTGCCTGAATCAGAACTCAAATCATTTTCCAGAATCTGGCCTTGAACAAAACTTGAGAGCCCAAATTTCAGGTTTCAGTTTTCTATCTTATCAGATACTCATACACAAGCTCATCTTTCAAAGCAACCTATACGCACATGTATAGAAGCGTGAGTGTACACACAGTGAGTGTGACACTGGGGTGTAGTCAATGCATTTTATTTCTGTACTTGTAAATGTATATAGTCTCACTGAAACATCTCTCCTCATCTGCCATATCAAAGTGTTACATATATATGGAACAAACAGTGTAAGGTATTATCAACATAAATTTGGAATAGCCTATTTATGAACAGGTTTGGTAATATCTGATTTTAATTGATGAATGTTGATAAAAAGGGAATTTATGTTGCCTTTCAAGACTCATGGGCTAGAATACTTTTTTTTTCCCTGAAATTGAACAGATGCCAGAAATAAATCAGAAATTGCAAAGTGGAAGAGAGCAGCACAGTGAGGGCCAGGAGGAGAAGCAAAGTGGAAAACTACCAGAGTGTAAAACTTACAGAGTTAAGAAAGAGAGGCAGAGTGGCATCACTGTGAATGCCAGGGGAATAGAGATAGAATTCAAGTTGACCAGAAATTATTTCAATAATATAAGCCAGAGAATAAAATCATCTTGTGAGTTAAACCCTGAGTTTTCAATAAATGTAACTCCAATCACCCAATCTCCAAGCGCAATTGATGGATTTTGCCACGCAACACAGAGAAGCAAACACAGAATCACTAGGGTTGGAAGGGACCCCTGGAGATCACCTAGTCTAATCCCCCTGCCAAGACAGGGCTACCAGGGTGAGTCTTCTCTCATATCTCATTTGCATTTTAGAAAAGCAAACTTGTAAATTTGCTTCATATATGACTTTTAATTATGCTGATTTTTCATGCCTCTGTGACTGGAAACCTGGGTCACCCTATTTATTGCAAGAGGCTGAATCCAGAAGCAAAGAAATAAAACCCACTAAAAAAGTAAAAGAAAAACCATAAAATTTTAAAAAATTCAGGAAAATATACTGGTTTTAAAGTCATATACTTGAAATCTGTGCAATGTTGTGCTGATTCAGTGTTACACTCTTGCATTAATTATATCAACAAAAATAAGAAAGGAAAAAGCAGACTCCAGTAGCAGGAAAACATTAATTCAATCACATTACAAATACACTCTTTTTTCATGTGAGACTTTCAGTAACTGTGAAAGGCAGCCAAGTTTTGACTGCTCTCAGAATTTGTAAAAGCTAATGAGTGACTTTCTGATTAAGTTCGTTTTACAAAAGAGCTACCTGAGAGCACAATTTAATTCTCTCCTATCAATATTTTGTTGGTTTGCTCCCAGTTCACAGCTCCTTCACTTTGTCCACAGCTCCTTTACTGCAACCGTAAATTTAATATTGATTAATCCTCCTGCTTGAAGTAGCTTCCACTGACATCCACTGAGCTCCTCCAGATTATAAGAGCTTATTTGCATAGATCCACTTTCAAGATGAGAAACTCACTTTGTAATTTTATTCAGCAACCACAATAGCAAAGGATATCCAAAAAGTGGTCAACATAGATAATGGTTACTTACCCTTCTTAATAAAAAGCCGAAAGCACGACAAGCAAAGAGCATGTTTTAGGAGTCAACTATTATTAGTATAAATATACTTCGCAAAGCTTTCTACCATTTGCTTTTCACTTCCATTCATCCTTTCTCTTAGTGCCCTGCACAGACTTTCTATCAAGTTACAAATCAGATCCTACAGCTGGATTTTCCTTTCTCCTGAGACTTAACGCAGTTAGATGGCATTAATAAGTATTGATTTACATCCATGAGGATCTTCTGCCTTAGTCTTCTATCTGATCCATTAGTAGCAGTTAACTGAGGACTAGACAATATGCTTTCGAGGGACTGCTTAAGTTCAACAATGCTTAAAACGACCCAGGCCACAGAGAAGGAAAAAGTGCAGTTAGCAGCTCCAAATGCAGTTAGCAGTTGATACTGAACACAATCAACCAGTAATAAAACCCACTCCACTGCACACTAGTGCAGCCATACTGTTTTGCTGTGTCAGGAGGACCAATCCTTCCAGTTCCTACGGCAACAAGGGGTACCGCTAAGCCCTCCCTTTTGCCTGGCTCTCATGACAAGATGATGAGACTGGTGTCTCACCACTGAACATCTTGTTTTCTCACCCAAAGGGCTGCAATTCTCTCTCTTACTTCACATTCCACACATTTTCACATGTGCATATTTTTAGCTTAACTGGTTGAAAGGAAAAGCAAAGGAAGCTAAAATTGAAAGTATTATTTTGCACTATTGAGCATATTAATGATGGCTTTCCAACCTCATCAACATTCGCATCAAAACTAACATGTTAATTTGTATTCTTCATATAATACTAATTATGTGTACAGCAGCATTATACTCTGTATGAGGAGCTATTTCACTGTAAGAAAACATGTTATGATTCTGACCTTGTGATGATACAAATAATTAATTACTCCAAAGAATATGGATTGTGGTAGGACTAAAATGTGGTCCCTAGAGATACTTTAAAGATCATGTAATTACAAAAGATGCTAAACAGTTTTATTTAGGGGTGGTGTCAGTGATGAAAATTTCCCTTGAAAAAGCATAGGAGCAAAGCAATTCTGACTATTGCCCTGGCTTCTGTGATAGAGTTGATATTTTTCCCTCAGTAGCTGTACAGTGCTGTGTTTTGGATTTAGTATGAGAATAATGTTGATAACGCACCAGTGTTTTAGTTGTTGCTAAGTAGTGCTTACTCTAAATCAAGGACTTTCCAGTTTCCCATGCTGTGCAAGTGAGCAGGTGCACAAGAAGCTGGGAGGGAGCAGAGCCAGGACAGC
>JBCJKH010055976.1:0-50305 GCA_039877255.1 Loriculus beryllinus | reverse complement strand
CCTTCCCTTCCCTTCCCTTCCCTTCCCTTCCCTTCCCTTCCCTTCCCTTCCCTTCCCTTCCCTTCCCTTCCCTCTCTCCTCTCTTCTCTAAATGCTGCTTATTATTATACAATCCTTTTTCAAGTCAAAATTAATGCATAATCAAAGCACAAAGCAAACTGTTTTAAAGTTCTGAGCTGGCTGTGCAAAGCTATAATGCATCAGTGAACCTCTAAATTAGTGTTTAAATCAGTAGATATGGGCTGATGTACAGCAGAAGTAATCGAAGAAAAAGTATGGATCCATGGGCACAGGTGTAAGAGCTTCTTCTGAATTAATTTCACATAGAGCCCTAGAGGGAACCATTGCAGCTTTGACCTAAAGACACTTGTCTGATGTCAAGAAGCAGAGGTGAGTGTATAGCTCTGGTGTGTCTTAGAGCTGCCACAGATACTGTCATTTACAGAGTCACATTAAACTTTAAAGCTGAAGAGACACAAACTTTGGGATAAATCTCATACAGGAGCAAACAGGATCAAACCACTGTGAATTGGTCCTTACCCAATAGCATTTCTAATTTTAACAGACTCCTTCATCAAAATTCATAAGAAACTCTCCAGATAAATAAAGGTACATTCTGATCCTTATTATACTGGTATAAATTTGAAGCAACTTCAATGAAACTAGTGGAATTGCTCTGCATTTACTAGTAGTGCAAATGAGCACAGAATGAAAACCAGAGACTCTGGGAAGACTTCTGAATTGAGAAGATCACTTATTAAGTTTATAGTACAAAACCTTTGTCTTCTTCCTTCTCTGTAATAACTTCTGTCTTAATGGTCCTCACTACATATTCTGCATGAAATAAATGGTCAGGATGTTTGAGTTTCCACCCTGTACACCTGCAAGTTACAGGCCAGATCCATTTGCTTGATTGAGGCAACACAAGAGTCATTACCACACAGGGCAGCTGATTTTCCCCCCTTAAACACCTGCAAATGCAGGTCGCCTGGGAGTTTGAACCTATTAAGGTTCTTATAATTGACACAAGGGCAAACTAGTTTGTAAAATGGTACATGAACAGAAAGATGAGTGAGAGGGAGAGAGAAAGAGAAAGGCGCTTTGGTTGGATGACAGGAAATCATATAACAATATTTACAAGTGAGCTTTGGGAGCATGGTCTTTGTAATGGGGTTAGCTAATCCAGATAGTAATAAGGGTAGGAAAGTCAGCAATCATAATCATATTTAATGGATTCCAGATGGAGAAACATAATTGTTCTCATTATCATTGTGAAAACTCCAAGGAAATAATATCCCAAGATACTTTACCTTGACAGGCAACCAGTAACAATATCGACATCAAGTCATGGGTTTTGTAGGTAGAGTTGTCAGTTATTTCCTTTTTGTAGCATTCCCTTCTAATGTAATGGTTTGATTAACCTAAGACATTTTGATGTGAGTATAAAAGCAATGTTAATGAAATGCCTGCTTAATTGACTGTGCATCCCTATACCATATGATGTGGTGACTTACTAAATACGTTGTGGAATTAAAAAGAAAACCCGAAAGCCTGGTGTATCACGAGACTTTTTCTTTGTAATGTGGTTAAAATGAAATACGACTGTAAGCACAGGCCTTTTTGGGTGCAGCTGTTCTTTTTGTTTGGGTTGATAATTGGAACCAGTCCCATGGGCCTATTTGATGTTATCTCTTGTTTAAAACTAAACTGTCAAAGCTTATCCCCCCTGTGTACTCAACAGGGAGTAGTTCTGGGGAAACTTTCTTCTTAAGTATTTTTAACCCCTCCTCCCTGCACGCATTCTCTAAACTGAACCGGGGCCGTCATGAAATGATGTCTTCACAGGAACACTTGTGCAGCAAAATATTTCTTTGTGAAAAATTGAGCCTTTTCATGTTATATGTCTTTGTAAGAGGGGCCTAAAAGAAAAGATCCCACGGCAGAAGTCAAATGATCAGGGTGTGAGCCCTCAGCTCTGTAACAAATTGTCTCTGCACAAAGGGTGTCCTGCGCAGCACCCCCCTGGCATGAGAGGAGCTCAGGGTGTGGGACACAGACACAGATGTCTCCCACAATATGAACCAATATTTGATCCAGGAACAGCGCAACTGTTTCCACACAAGCATGAACATTAACGTGCCTGATCCCAAGCTAACGCTCCCAGGCAGCACTGCACAGTGGAGACCTACCGGTTGGTATAGGTCGCAGTTTTTACCTCCGAGTTTTCTATAAGGACAGGCATACCCAGCTCATTGTAATATTTAGGTGTAACCTGAGGATACTTAGATTTGCTTAAGGTCAGGAGATGCTAGACCCTGTGTTTTGGTTAGTCTCTTGAATGGCAGCAGCACAAAGGAGCATGCCTGCTTCAGTCAGGTGAGGAGATATTTTGGGTTTGCTTTGAACATTCGATTTTCTCTTGCAGTTATTGTCTTTGGAATTATTGAATTGAGACAAGTCAGCTGTGTGGTCTCAAATTAGCAGCACTAAAAAAGACCATAGGGCCAATGGGTTTTTTTCTCTGCAAGCTCTGTTAGTTATATCTTCATCAAAAATCATAAGGCCTTCTTCAAGATATTTTTGTTTGCACTGACAATTTTGTCAGGCCTTTATGCCCGTGTAACGTGGTACCCATGGAGCCAACATTAATGGAAAAGGGAGAAGGAGAGATAAGAATCAATGATAGAGGTCAGTCATCACCACTATCTCGGGGAAATGAAAAAGGGACAACAGTTACAGGCTTGCTAGGTGTTTCTGACAGCTCTTGCCATGTCCTGTGTCATGTGCTGCTCTTCTTGAATGACCCATGTGCAGAATAAGAGAATGTTTCAGTTGTTACCTCATAGGTAATTTATGCACACTATTTACTGTCACACTGTTTTTTTTAGAAGAATAGCATGTCAATATATTGGTTTCTTCTCTAACTGATCTATAGTATGTAAGCTATGCAGATGTTGCAGTGGCCTGCAGTGACTGGAAGTTATGTACTGGTACTACATTCACCTTCCTGTTGCAAACAGAGCATTTCTAACAAGGGGCAAACATCCAATGTAGGCTGTGATCTACTTTCTTTGCCTTTGTTGCATTAGATCTTGCTTTTGTCTTAGCACTCTGTCACTGTTTCCTGCTAGTCTTGAAGAGCAAATGCAGCAGTGTGTCCTCATCTTCCAAATAACCATCTGTTTCTGTCCTATAGACTTATGTCAGGCCACCTGGATGAGTCCTTCCGAGTAAAATCAGAGGTAAAAGTTGCCAATAGTTGTAAAAACAGTAAATGAGCTTCCTATCTCGTACAGCACTTAATGCAACTAAGATGCTTTTGGCAAGTAACTTCTTTAGAGTCCACTTTACAGAGCAGCTGAGTGAAACATCTAGATACAGGCTGTAGGTTACAGGTTGATTATATGTCCTAAGAGAACAAAGGTGCTTGTGATGCTCATTCATGGAAGAATAATGGCCAAGCTGTAGGTCCCTCTTGCCATTGCAAACCTGTCTCTGTAGAGCTGTCAAATACATGAGATGGGGAATTATTCTTATGTCCCTTGAGAGATGCTAGGACTCAGTACTTTGTAGATAAATTTAAGGTTCTATTTAAAACCAGTACTACTGGGACTAGATGTAAGAGGGGCTGGAAAAAGCCGTTTCTAAAAATACAGGAAATAGCTATATGGTTACAGAAGTGAATTTCCAGCTGTGGGTAATCATATAACTCACATATTAACAATGAGAATCCACTGTGCAAGGGGGAAAAACAACAATTCACATAAGTTTGAAAGACAATAGACCAATTCCTGATCAGACTGTGGAAAAAGAAGGAGCAGAGAGAATATATGAAGGGCAGAAAAGCAGGGGGTGGTGCTTTGTTACAGAAGAGTCAGTGGAGAAGGCAATTCTAGGAAGTTGGTAAGATCAAATGGAAACATTCATTTAGGAGGTAATGCTTGCAAAGGTGAGGTTAAGAGCATGGAGCTGGAACAGTCAGGAGGTCCCTTTGCTGCAGTGTCCCATCTGTTCACAGATTCAGCTGTTGAAGCAGCAGCCCCAGAAATAAATCCAGTATAAGTCATACAACACCTATTATCTAAGGCTCTCCCAGCAATTTCGAACTATGTCTAATACCAGACTGCCTCGCTGTTGACAGAGAACTGATTAGCCCATGTATATCATAGGTGGGAATACTAAGGCATTCACCTTGTAGGATACTGAACGAGTTGAAACAGAACTCATCTGTCTTTGTCCTGTTTTCATCAGTTTTATTTAGTCATCCAAACTTTCATTTCCTGACAAGCTTTTTAGCTGCAAAGACCCTATCTTACAGAGTTTTCCTAGTGTGTTCTGGAAAAGTTCATTTTGTCATATACTTTTTTTTTTCAATCCTCAGCCTTGCTGTGGAGACCTTCAGTCTTCCCTTTTTCTTTCTATGGGCCTCTCCAGTGCCTATTCCTTTAAAATTCCTTCCTAGTAATTGTGACTGTTATTCTAAGCAATAGTAGATGGTTTTGATCTTTGGAGCTAAGTAAAAACTGTGTTCTCAACCTGTCTCTCTATCTGTTTTTATTCCTCGATGTTAGAGCTTAATTCTCACGGGTTTGATCAGAACAGTTGCTTTTGTGTAGTGGGACTAATTTTAATCAATCATCCAATTGTCAAGGGGTTTTTCCTCTCATTTCAAGGCGACTTCTTTATAGTATTCCCTTTGGTTTCCCCCCCCCCACTTTACAGCAGAGGTTGTGCAATAACACTATAGAAGTGTAGTTGTTGCTGGAAGGCTTTTTAGGCTCTAACATGGTTTCCTCCCCAGAGTAGGGGGGCATATTTGTCTTAATAGAATCATTGTGGCTCATTTCAGTGCTGCAGCCTGCTTTTAGGTCCTCCTGCTGCAACTGGGGGTTTGCTTATGATTCCTTACGCTTCCTTACTCTACCATGGCAAGCGGAATTCTTTACTAATCTGCAAGCTTGAGGAAATCAGGTCAGTTTTAGCCACTGATAATGAATCTGATCCAAATTCGCAGGAAGTCAATGGAAGACCTTATAAGTTTATGTGAACAACAATCCCCTCAAAGCTGGCTAGTTACATCTGCAGTCACTGGTTCCTCCACTCTACTTTCCAGAGCTCAGTTATTACAGTGCACTGCAAAAACTGTTGTCCAGCATCACTTAATCTGCAGAAGCAATGAAAAAACTACTGCATGCAAAAATCCTCTCCTCTCCTTTCCTCTCCTCTCCTCCCCTCTCCTCTAAGAAATCTGAGAGTTGAATTTTTTGCTCAGACAGGATAAGATTCTTTATGCTACAGTAAGCATCCCCAGAGATGCCCATCTGATTGCATCTCATGTCCTGCTGGGGCTGTCTGCAGATAGGAGTCATTGTACTTAAAGAATTACTTGATTCTCAGCAGAGTTAAAATACTGGTGTTGTGCAAATATAAAACAAAACAAAAAAATTTCTTGCAGGTTTGTTTTTGTTTTTCTTTAACCTATAGGCAGGGTGGGCAATAGATATCTATTCAGGCCTCCTACTTCTATGCACTACAGCAAGATCCTGAAATGTAATCACAGCGTTCAGGTAAGAAAAAGTCGGTATGTTTTACAATTAAAGAAAGAAAAATAAATTTCATGATAAAATAGCAAATTAATTTTTCCTTCCACTTTTTCTGTAATGACTTCTTGATAATATGCAAGTTTGTTTCCTCCACATAAAACAGCAACAACAACAGTATTTGCCGTTTTTATCTATTGGTTTTGGAGCTGCATGATTGGATCAACCCTTCTTTTCAGAGTTTTCAGTTCCCTTTCAGAGACTAAAGGCACAGTCAGACTGAAAGCTGAGCTCCATGGGTTGCAGGTTTTGGGGCTGAAAGAAGCATGCCCAGGACTGCAAGACCCAATAGAGAACTGAAGAGCTGGCAGCAGATGGTGGTGAGAGTGTGTTCATGCCTTCAAAAGCCAACAACCTCTGCCACCTTGATGTGGAATTTAGCTCAAAAAAGCAGTATCAGTGCTCATTTCATAACAAAATTGTTTGTTTATTTTAGAGGGGTAGCAGCTAAGGACCTGGTCAGAGATGGTAAGCAGCACATGCACAAAAAGGACTGAATTGAGAAACAGGCTGTGGCAGTACACCAACCTGAGCTCACTTGCCAGGTTTTGGGGTTTTTCCAGCTCTGTTTCCCGACTCTTACAAGTATTCCTTTCTGCCAGGTGACTGTATGAAAGAGCTGCTCAGAGTGGTGGGTGAGGGACTGCGCAGTGAGTGGATGCAGGGATATACCAGGTCCTCTCTTTTGCACTCTACCCATGTGCACATCAGTGTTTTCAAACCCACTGCCAGGTTGTATAACCCTGGGAGCTACCTGTAGGAAGGAGCAATTAAAAATTAGGAATACATAGTGAGATGGAAGTGGTGATGTTTAGTTCGCTCCTGCCCTTTTGTATCTGGACCACTGGAGCTTTGTCTGGGCTCGGTTTCATTCAGAGCCTGTGTAAAGCAGAGAGAACCACTGTCAACAGTGGGGTTTGGGACTGCAAACCTGGGTATTGCGTGTGGCTGCCCTCACAATGTTGCTCAGAGACATTTAATGCGTGCCATTTATCTAGTGCATCAGAGGCACCTTTGTTGGAGCTGTTGAGGTGCACTGATAAAATTTGTCCTTAGGGACTTTTAAATAAACTCACGTTTTGACCCAACAGACCATAATGAGCCTTTTGGTTGTATTTACAGAGGTAAATGAGTATTCAGGGACTCCTAAATGTGCATATTATGTAGCTACCATAAATGCATGTGAAGGGTACACCTCACCTTACAGAGTGAAGAACACCGAGTAGCACCCCTAGGTACATTTGCCACTACTGGCAGGGAGGGTATTGCAGCCATGCTTATGTGTTACAGACACATGCTGTCCCAATACACTTCTCTATAGCCATACTTTAGCGTGGCCACACAGCAGAGCACACCCTGAAATACCACCACCAGCCCACAGTGCACCTTTGGCTCCATTGCTGGCATGGGTGAAGTGGGAGGTATTGTATTCCAAGGCGACCTGGTCCTTGCCATGAGAGAATCCACACACATGGTCAGCATCACCTCCATAACTTCCAGACCTGGCTTTGAACAAACTGAAGATTGGGAGGAATATCAATCTGAAGGGGTTTTATTTTGTTTTGTTTGTTTGTAATTTAGATTCAATAGTTATTCATAGCAAGCACTCGGAAGCAAGTTCAAGAGCCACACTTCAGCTGCAGCTCAGCCTTTCTTTACTGTCTTCTCCAGTTCCGTTTTACAGAGTAGACTGGAGGTTAAAGCAGGTCAAATATAACATTTGCCTGCACTGTTGGTTTTTCTTTTTTTATTGTTTGGGGTTTTTTTCACTACTTTTTACTGGATCCTACCAAGTGCATAGAATGATTATAAAGCTAAAAAGAAACAGAAATCATCCAGGACGCTAAAATGCTTGCAGAAGTGGCTAAAACCAGATGAATCCCTCTCAAAGGAGTCAAAACCATGCAAGATATCACAGGAAACATTCACATAATATTATCTTAACCTTGTAGATAAGATTATCTGATGCGTGAAAATGTCATCTTTTGTATTGATTCCACTGTGCCATGACACAGTTCTTAGGAAAATGAATGGGTCGTTAAATGTTCGTTACTTAATAGACTCTAAAGCAGAAAAGATGTATTAGCAAACCAATTAAGTGCTTTGTTACAGTTTGAATATATCATTAATGTGTATGTTTTTCTCATGCAGGAAGTAAGAAGGGTATCTGCAGGACAGCAGTGTCTGCAAGCTGCTGGAGAGCAATACTTTCATAACACTTGAGGGACATTTACACTTAAGAAAACTCAGGTAAGCACCAGTCTGGTAATTGGGAAGAGAGAATTTGGTGAATTATTTATTCATTTATGAAACCTGTCACATGAGAGTTATGCCTCACGTGGATAGGATGATCAAGGCAGGGTTGATGCGATGGCTTTAGCACTACTGCCCTAGCCCTGCCTGTGCCTCTGAGGGGCACTGCTGCTCCCCAGGGAGACTCAATGGGAACTGTGGGTGATGTCTATGCTAGCACCCAAAGTACTTCACGCTCCCCAGACTGTCTCAGTGCTCCAAGAGGTCTGTTGTCCTCAGACACTGACCGCTTTTTGCACCCCATGGCTGACCCTCACAAGAGCCATGGAGAAGATAGCGCTTCCAGCAGTAGGATGTTGGAAACTCAGCATCATCTAAAGGTGCTCAGGGCTGCCCTGCAGGGAAAATGCTCGCCACACTCTGCTCGAAACAACGACCGGGTGCCACGGTAAAAAATGCTGAAGGCTTTTCCTGTCCATCTTCAGGATCATTCCCACTTTCATCTGCAATAAAAGGGAGTATTTTTTCCCCTTTTCCCTTTAAAAACTAATAAGGCTTATAATTGCATTTGAAGCTGCTTTTCAAAGCCATTTGTGTCCACACCCGCTATGACTTTAAGCAATGTTATAAGCGTATTAACCAATTAAGCGACATATTACCCACAGGGACAGTCAAGAGCATGGTTTCGGCTCACACAATTGTTAGAGAAATCCCAGGCTGCAAAGCTGGATAGCAAAACCATGCCAGGAAACCTCTGCAGACAGTTCTGAACACAGCACAGCTGCGAGCGCGAGAGCGGCTCAAGCTGTAGCTTGGATGGGGCCTCAGAGACTAATAGCTCTGGTTGGAGCCAGACATTGTGCAGTCAAGAGCTGAGCAAAACTCTGCTTTGTAGCTCACTCCTAACCTGCAACACCACCTGCTGTTTCAAAGCACAGTGTCTCCTCCACAGCAGAGATTGCTGTGGGTATTCTGAGAGAAGCAAAGCTACTTTGTCCTCTAACCCCTAGCATTCAGAAGTACTTGGGAAATGTGAATAAGGGTGTTAGCAGAAAAGTCGGTAGGGCTGAAAAATAAACATAGAAAAATGGATATAAAATCTCTTCTTCGTTCCCTTCTTCTCTTCTCAGGTTCAGATTTGTTAAGTACTAAACCAAAACCTAAGGGCTCCTGCTGGCTATCTGCAGGGAGGCTATAACAATATTATCCTTCATCTCCATGGCAAGGTGAGGTGGCAGCCATCCTTTAAAACCCCTTTCCAGTGGAAGATCTTGTGTCTTCCTAAGTCACCCAGATCCTGACTTTCCCTCCCTTATTTCCCACTGCTCCTTCAGTAGATGCTGTGCTGCTGCAAGCCGTTGACTTGTCTGTAGCAGGTAGACTGTGAGCAGGAGCTTTGGCTCCATCCCTTACTTTGCTTTGCAGCACACAGTAAAATAAACAAGAGAGGGAGTGGGGCAGACTGAGGTGGTATTTGCTCCAGCACCCAGGGACTGTCCCTTTTTGGGCTAGCAGAAAGTCAGCAGGGACCTCTATCTCAGATGAGCATCCCCATGACTTAATGCCTTCACCGTGCAGCTCCTGGGGTGATACCATTTATGGACTTTTCTCAGGACAGGGTCTAGCATCTCAGCCAAGTGCTAAATAAGTAACAGAAAGATGATTTCATTCTTCTGTTTAATTTAGGTTTCACAATCTGCAAGAATATCACCCTGAGCCTTCTACCCCCACTTTTCAAGCTGATTTTTATTGCTCTCTCCCATCACTTCTTCTCTGGGAAGCTAGACTGTGATCCTGCAGGAATAAAAGAGCTCTGCACCCATGCAAAGCCCATTTTCTTGGCACTATCAGGAGCTAAGCTGTTTGTCCACATTCAGCATTAGATTTACATGGGACAAGGGGAGCTGTGTTCAACAAAACAATGTTTTCACCATAAGTCTGAGGAGTTTCCAGCTTTGGGCTTTATTTGTATTTTAAATTTAGCATTTGCAGATGTTTTATATGCATCCAACTATTTCAACAAAATGATCACTTGACAATATTATATTGCTGAGCCTTGAACTGGGGCCAGATTGCTTTGTTTACATAAGACCACCTGCAGCCATGGTATATTTTGTGACCTTCTATGGAGAAACAAAATTGTGAGTAGGGGGGTATTACTCAGGTCTTTTTTGGTTCCTGAATGAAGCCCACTACGTGTACAGCAGGGTATGAGAAGAGATGAATTAATCATGACATGCCACAGAGAATGGAGTGCTTGCCATTCATTTAACAGTCAATCAAGTATCTGAGAAACTATAGGCCCCTTTGTGGTACAGGAGCACAGGACTCCATCCCGGTCCTATCAGCAGTGACTCAGTGGTGAGAGGCATAATGTCATGGGTTATTCGTGTTCATTTGCCCTATTGCAAATTTCCATGGAACATCAGTGGAGAAGGAAAAAAAGCCCAAAAGGTCCACTCCTGGGATGAGCAATGGTGAGATGTGTCTTGGCAAATGCTTCCTGTAAAGTCAGTGCACCCTCATGTTCCTTTACCTTTGTGTAGAAATTAAACTCTGTCAAAGTGTTTGACACTGCAGAATGGAAAGGGTAAGGCAGGATATTTATTAGAGTTTTGAAGAAAACACCTCCTTCTGCAGAGTTACCAACCAAGCCATCTTGCAATATAAGTCAAGGTAAAATGTTAGATGCTGGTGTTTTGTGGTCAACAATGTATGACCTTGTTTCGAGCAGCTGAACTCTGGGTGGAGTCCAAGTGGCTCTCTGTAAGAGGCAATTGCACTCAGGAGCAGCCAAAAAGTGTTAAAACACATAAAACCTCATGCTGCAAATCTTACAGCCATCTGGCCGGTGCAACCGGTTTGCTTCTATTAAAGTTCATGAAGACCAAGGGAAGAAGCTCTTGATTAGGGCTGGTTCACAATAAAAATTTATTCAGCAGCTTCAGTCTTGTATTTTTATGGTTCAGATGAAACAGATTATTCCCAACCTAAATTATTCTTGAATTTTCTTTTGCCTAAATGGTTCATAATCACTGAGCAAAACTAAAGCCCATCCTCGTTAGCACATTTTTATGTGAGGCAATGCTGAAACCATTTATCATAATTTCCACTCGTCTTTAGAGGGATGCTTGATAAGGCTGTAAACTCAAACCACAGCAGTTTGTTTATTTTTTGTGAAAATACAGTATGCCATCCTTACTCTATGTCTGGTAGTCAGTGTATTGGCCCTGATCCTGAACCCCTGGTGGATATGAGTAGCTATACAAAAGGCATCCACATCAATGGGACCCACAGGACTGGTCCTGAAGAGCTCTTTGCTGTGAAAAGTGATGACAACAGCTCTTGCTCTTGCTTTTGCCTCTGCAGAGGACTTGCTGCTACCAATGGGCAACCATAAGGCTTGAGTCCAGTTGGGAAAATGTTTCTTTTGGTGTTTCCTTCCAGCCATCTGCACCTATGCAGCAGCATGAAACCTGGGAGCCCTCTGCTCTTTTTAGGTCTATTTTGTGTGCCAGGGACTTTAGGTGAAGGCTTAGAAAGCATACTGGGACCTGAAATGTAGCTTGGCCTTGAGGGCATTTTAATTCTAAACCGTTGCTGCAGGAATGCCTTGGGTATCACACGGAAAGCCCGGAATGAGTTAATTGGATGAACCCATTTGAGCAGCAGGACATCACTTGGCAGACACAAGTGCCAGTGCCACCCTGTCTTTCTCAGGAAAGTCATTGCTCCCCAGCCCACTGACCTCTTTCTCCTGAAATTATGGTTTCTTAGATTCACGATGCCAGTTTACTCTTTACTTGCTCCTTTTACAAATCTCTTTCTTACACAACCTTCATTTCCTTTGCCATCTTAGCCTGAAGATGGGCCTCAATTGTTTCAGCTCACACAATCTGAGCAGAGATGAGCTGCAGCCAAATCTCCTGTCTTGGGCTAATTAATGACACAGTAGCACAGTTTCCCTGAACAAAAGTTTGTTGCATTCCCCGAATTTGCACGCTAGCTTTTGTGCAAGTCGGGAAATGACAAAGCACTACCCCAAACCTGTCTCTCCATTGCTTGTATTTCCCATTTAATCTGCTTCTCCTTCCTCTCTAAACTCTTTTCTCTCTCTTTCAGCAAGTGTGAAACAATTTCCTCTTTTCACAGGGGCCTAGTGGCAAGCAGATTAATGAACCCTTAACACAACACGGAATGCTGCTGCCAAAAAATGTATGAAATGCATTCAGCAGTCCCCACAGTGCACTGTGTGAGGGACAATTACAGAAAACAAAAGCTATGGAGCAGTTCACTTAGGTTTCCAGTAGTCTGAAGGGTTTGGATCAGACCTAGGGAACTACAAAAATGACTCTGACTTTTCATTTTTATTGGTCAGCACTGGGTATCTTTTATGATTTTAAATGTAGCAGAAGTCAGGTTGAGTGATAGGAACATGCGGCCTCTTTCATTCCTGGTGTAACCAGTCTCCAGTCGATGGTTTGACATCAGGGACGAAGCTGACTTACACTACCCCCTGACATTAATGTGCTTCTGCTGTAGCTCTCTGTATTGTTCTGAACTGGACCTTAACATTTTATGTTTGAGAGGGGATTTAAGGGGGAGATACTTTGGTTTCTCACTGGCCTTTGCAGCTCCATGCTAACCCTGCCCAACGGCTCTGCGTACAATATTTGGGAAATAGCTTGCTTTCTGTCTTCCTTGCCTTTTCTTTCCCCCTCTCTTGCTTTTCCCCTCCTTCTTTAATGAGTCTTTGTTGGTCTAGCTTGCTCTCACAGTCTCTTAACACACTTGTGTGTGGAACACTAACTCCTTGAAATGCGAAACAGATGGATGAAGTGTGGGACTCGGAGATATTTGTTTTGGAACAGCGCTGCACATCAGTGTCTGTGGAAGAATTTCCAGCAGCTGGGTAAGCCCGCTGAGAGTTCCCCAGTTTCAGTACAAAAGAGAGTCCCCCAAAGAACTTTTGGCGGTTCCTAGATCTCCCCCAGGGAGTTTTTGCAGCTCATGAAATGCTGCAAATGCACTCCCAGGTTGACATATGGTACTTCCAAGTTCAAGTGCTAAAGGTGAATTTATTTTATTTTGGGGAGCTTCAGGCATTTTGTTTTCCTGTTTGCAAAGCGCTCAAGAAGTGATGTGATTTAAAAAGCTGCGTTAACAATGCTTCGGATTTCAACAGCAACTTCAACTCTAAGAAATAAAACTACGCTTTGTAGCCACTCCTGTGAAAAAAAGGCAATCTGGTTAATCACATTTTGAAGGTGAAATTCAGGTCCCAGCTGAAGTCAAAGGGAAAATTCCCCCGATTTTATCAGGGCCAGGATTCCACTGGCTGTGATTAGGAGGCTGAGTCTGCAAACCTTTGCTCAGAGCCTGGGCATTAGATAGACAAGCAGACCATTGTACCCGTGCACTCGCATAAACAAGACTTAGTGGGAAGGGGTTCCCAGACCTACGTTTTTATTTTCAAAAGTGGTCACTGATTCGGGATGCCTGGCTTGAGACACCTGAAAAGGCTTTTTCACTGTCAGGGAATGTTCGTGCCTGGAATCCGTGAGAGCTGGACCTAAGGCCACACCTCTAAGAAGCCAATCTCAGTTTAGCAATCTCTTACTTAAAAGTCTGGCTTTCGTGTCACTGTGAAAGGCCAAGAATAGCAGGCTCAGGATTTGGGATTCCTTGTCCTTAGGACTGTACCTAAATTCTTTACATTTATCATTCAATTTGGCAATATTGGGAGCATGTCTCAGGACAGTTATCCTTATCTACTATGAGTTGGAGTGTTCCCCCACTAGGGCTGGTAGCCAGACCACTAAGCTGGAATATGCCCATAGAAGCAAATCACCATGAAGCAATCCAAGCAGAGGTGACTTGAGGTTTCTCAACTCTGCAATCAAAAATGTGCCATGCTGCAACAACCCTCAGGCACTGCTATTCTCACATGGTTCCCATCAGGACAATGGGAGATGGTAACAGGGACCTAGGAGTACAGATCTGGGCTTAGATGGAGACTGTAGAAGAACATGAGTATGGAAAGGGGCTTTAAGGATTCATAGCACTGCAGAGGGAGCAGGAGGGTGACTGGAGGAGGTGGATTTCTTTCCTCTTACATCAAACTGCAGGTTCTTGACTACAATATGAGCTAAGCTTCACCTTGATGATTTCATCCTGCATTAAGGCCTCCTATTCTGCATGGGAGACCTGATGCTTGGTCCTCAGAGTGCGAGGAAAACATTCCAGAAGCTCCAGCCAGCTGGTGTCCCCAGTAGCACATGAAACACAGACAAACATGTATGGACCTAAGTCTGGGTGTACCCTTGGCAAGTTGTGCAGGTAGCACTGCTGCACCTCTGGGACTGATCCTCGAGAGACACTTGGCAAGTGAGAGAGAGGCTCTGTGGTGCACCAACCTTGTCTGGACACCCCAGCAGGCACCAGCAGAACATGGCCCAAGATCTGGCTATTGCTGCTAATGCTGCAAACTTTGCAGCAGTTTGCTATCAAGGCTCTGCAGAACCTGTGGTGCAAGCAGGGCTTAATGACCTGGGGAGCCCAGAGCCAGTCTTGCTGCTCTTACCATCTTCATGCCCAGCAGCTGCCTATTTCTAAAGCAAGTTGTGATGTATGGTGCAAGCTTACACCACATCAGCTAGTCTACAGTAACTAGTGCTCGCATATGGCCCCATAAGGTAGCTGTGGTAAACCTTTGCATTAAATATGGAGTAGCTTAACTGTCAAAGAGCAAGGACCGGATTGCCTTGCCTCCATCGCAGCTTACAACCTCACACAGTTATTGTGGAGCAGCTGACGCGCCACAAATTCACACCTTAGCATTTCTTGTGGCAAGCTGTTTGTGTGGCTAGACCTGGAGAGAAAGCATGTGAGCTAAAGTTGGGCTATCGGAATTCAGCAAGGCAACAGCTCATTCTCACTCACACACACACACATACATATATATAGAGTTTCTTTCGGTGGATTCCTGCTTTCCAGCAGATTAAGGTCAGCTGAACCAGAGCTGACAGTGAAACTCTGCCAAAACCGGCAAATTTTACCTGCTTTACGGCTGAAGACAGACAAAAGTCAGTTATTGGCTCAGGTTTCTGGATCTCCATGAATAACTGTACTTGTTCCACTAGCACATTTACTGTGCAGATATCAGAGAGCCTCATGAAGTATTAGAAGAACATTTTATGTGTGAATGCAACAGATTTAACACACTTGCCTGTAACTCAGACCACAGTCTGGTCTAGCATTATTGTAATTTTTTTAAGACCACAGAGAGAGAGAGAATAGATGTTCTTAGGAGGTGATCTTAGGTCCCCTGGCCCTGGGCTGTGCTACCCAGCACTCTCCACTGGCTCCAGCCTGAAGCTGAACCTGAATGAAGTGTCAAGTTCATTTTGCCTGATCTGATTTTGCTATGAAAGTATTACAGAGGCAGTGGGGTTGGATTGAGAGGGGCCATTTGTGATGAACTGGCTAGATACTGATAAGAAAGTATCAACGGCAAAACAATGAATAAGGAGCTGACACCAGCAGCATGCTGATGAGTAGCAATGGTAACAAACACGATATGGAAGCAGTCCTCCATTCCAAGCTGCTTAAACTAATCTCTCCTCAGGGAGTGTTTATTTTACGTTGGAGCCCACTGGAAAGAACAAAGGCCCTAAAAACAGAGCTCTCTAGGGCATTGGTATTTTCCTGTCTACCTCCTGTCTCCGCCACTCTAATTTCTCCAATGAAAACTCATAGGGGTTTGCCCATTGTGTGCTGTGCTAGGCTCACCCCTGGGGCATGAGGTCTGCACTGCATCTTCTTGGCCATAGGGGAGCTGAATGAAGGCTAACAAGCTTGTTGCCATCAGGCCAACATAGGGCAGCAGCTCTGCTGATTGTTGAATTAAAGCCAAGAGGGTGAGCCCAGTAGATCTCCGCTCACAGTTACTGAGTGCTCCAAACGCTGGGAGATTTTTGGGTTTGGGAGGGTAATGTGGTCCAGGCTGGATGTAGGTGCTCCACTGCTCCATGACATGAGGTTTCTGGTTCCCTGAGGTGAGGAAAGCTAGGAAGGGACCGCTTTTTGAATGTATTGACATTCCCTTGCCATTCATACAAGAAGCCAGTATGAAGGAAATTCTGAAGGAAACAGTGATGAATCACCCAGCTAAAGCCTCCTTTCCTTTGGCACTTCAATACCTATGCTGGCTTCCTAAAGGAGGCATGACTGTTGTCAACCAGCACTCCAGCAGCAGTGTCCTGAGGGGCAAAGTATGTGTGCCCAGTGTATTGTCTTTAGTGGCTATCTCATGGAATCGGGTCAGTTATATTTTCATAGCCTAGTTTAGACTCGTGGAGGTGAGCCACATTTAGCAGATGCAGTTCATCTTTTTTTGCCAGCTTCAAACCAGGCTATTACTTATGATGTTAGTCTGTTAATGTAAACTTGTTTATAAGGCCAAAGAATGTGAATCTTTCATGGGAGATGGAAAAGGTCCTTGGATCAGAATCATTTTGAGTTTGCTGCTTCTATCTCTCTTTTAATAAGAAAAGATAAGAAAAATTATCCATTTATTACTTACCCACTAAGCCAAGCCTGAGCTGCTGGAGAGCTAGGAGAATGACACTGAGTGCTTTTGTGAAGCCTCTCTGAGGATGATGAATGCAAAGCACATAGCCCAGCACTTCCATTTTATTCTTTCTTGAATGTTGTTGTTTTCATGCTATGGAAATAGTGGACTCACGGTGCGTTCATCTCTGGTATCTCTGCAATGCTGGGCCTGATTTAGGGAAGCTGGCACAGGCAGGACCATCAACTTCTCTCCCTCCTGCAAAATTATCCATCAGGCAGCAGGAATAACTAACCTGTGAATGGTGGATTGCATATGCTGTTTGTTCAATGGCTATAGTCACATAATTTATCAGATACTTTAATAGCGCTTTTATTCAAAGATCTTCAGGTATATAAAATTGAGTGAATTTGTGTCTGCGCACAATGGAGTTGATGTTGCTCCTTATTTTAGTTTTTATTTCACTATGGATGTGAGTGTTTTTACAGGTTGCCCTTGTTCTGCCTGGGTGCTTAGCAGAAAATAACTGCAGGCTGGAGCATTGTCTTCTTAGATCCATTTTGAACGTCAATGCAGGAAAATTTTTCTTGTTCATTCATTCAAAGATGTGCTTCCGCTCAGGACTGTCACAAATGCAGAGTTCTAGCATCAAGCCAAAGCCAAACTCTCTAAGGCAGAGCTTTTCTGAAAGAACAGCTTCCTATCCAGCAAGTGTGGCTTCATCAGTATAAAATATTTTGCAGGAATCTGTCAGCTTTTACGATGTTTTTGGAGACAAGAAGTTGAAATTAGTAATTTTGACAACATAATTTTAGTAACACTGAAACATTTTGTTCCAGTAAGACAAAATCTTTTTCAGCTTCACAGATAAAAAGTTTTATTATGTAACTGGCATTTCAATTAATTTTATTTAGACTCTTAGGTCATATTAACAACTATTAATACTATGCTGATTATTTTACGTGTAATACCTAACAGAGCTATGTTTGGTATAATTCAGATAAAATATCTTAATGGTGCTCATTAATGTTTAATAATAATATATTTTCTTTGAGAAATATCTGCTTTTGGTTCCAGGAGAGAAAATAATCACACCACCAGGATTTCCCAAAGGATGGGAATTCTGGTCCACCGCTATCATCAGTATCATCACATAAGGGAGTCTCGTTCATGACCAGGACATGTGGACCTGTTCCAAGCACAGTACAGGCTCCAAAAGTCCCAAAATCCCAGAAGCTCCAAAAGCCTCAAGAGGCTGCAATCAAAGTAGAAGACAAGGGTCACCAGATGGACAGAGACAGATGGAGAACTGCAAAGAAACCAGGAGACACAACAGGTCAGCCTGATGGCAGCTGTCTCAGTGGTTTCCCCTTCAGCTCAAACTTAGATCTTGCAGACCTGTCTTCCTTATGTTGTCTTTAACGCTTTCATGTCTGACCAAAGAAACTCTTATCTGACCGTTTTGAAAGGACTGTGCACCTTATGCCTATGTTTTCCAACAGTTCTAGATAAGATTTTGATTTACCTTTGCCTTCACCTCTGTGAGTTCAGAAGCTGTTTGTTGATAAGAGGTAAGAGTGCAATTTCTCCCCTCACATAGCTTTTCTGTGAGATGTGAGAGGTTAAGTCAGAAAAAGTGTTACATACTTAAAGTAATTAGTACTAGTTTGAAAAACACCAGAACAATATACTTTTTTTGTTTAAGAGGAAAGTTTGAACTAAAGATATGTGTTTTATATAGATGTAGCATGCATGGCTGGTTAGCATCTAACCCATGACCAAAAGTTTCGGAGAAGATTGAGGATGTAGCATTGGTCAATACCATTAAACACTTTCATTTTCCTATGACAAATGACCACAGGGAGCTAGAGATTGTGTTGCCTTACAAGACACAAAGGTAATTTTTATGCTTGTAAACTTCTTTCCCTAGAAGGGATTATTATCAACATTATCTGGCCAACAGTGAACAAAAAAGCTTATGATGGAAGAAAACAAAAATGTGCTTTAAAGTTGTGAAAGGCTCTACGGAGAGCAACAGAGTTGATGCTGGCAGCATTGCACACTTAAACAGCAGGAAAATGTGAACTTTCTTACTAGCTGGGTGAGCCATGTCAAAAACCAGCACAAACTCTGAGAGCTGGAGAATATTTACTGGCACTGTGCATGTCTGGTTCGAAGGCATTTCAAATTGCGTTCTGTAGGTAACAGTAGATTTCTTTCCTGAAGCACTGTGCTACAGGAACACATCCACATGCCTTAGCTGACAGCACAGCTCACTGCCATAGGACCCCATCTTCTGATGGGTGTTCTATAGAAATGAGAGATGAAAACTGAATTTCACTGGGGTTGGCTTTGCTTCTGTGTACATATTTCCCATACAAGCTGACTCAAGGCTGATGAAGTGGTGACACCAGACTGGATGTGTTTCTTCAGTATCTCTTAAGCTTTGGCCTAACATGACTTCAGTGAGAGTTCTACATATGTAATGGCTTGAGTATCACAATCCAAACAAAATACACCATGGGAAAGTCAGTTCTGGGGTTAACCATATTACCCACTTAACAATGGGTATGGTCTATTGTGTAAAGAGACAAAGAGAAATGCACCCATCAACAAACTGGAGCTGCTGCTGTTATTTTATTGAACAACTGCATTCCAAATGGCAGCAGAAGCTGCTGTTTGAGTGTTTTATTGGGATTAAATGTTAAGAATAAATTAAAGATTGCTTCATTTTAAATCTATTACAGGATTTTGGCAGGTTGAAAAAATACCAATTTGTCACCAGAGAATATTTGTTAAGTCAGATATGATAAGATGAGGACTTCAGCATCATTAGCTCAACCAGAGGAATAAATTATCACAATAGCTGGAGTTTAGAGTGCTTAGTCCCTGCAACAGTTTTTACTGGGACACCAATATGTGGCTATCAGCTGACTTGAAAGTGCATTTTCACCAAGAAACTCAAAGAGCAGTTGTAGCCAATCTTGGCAATAAGGATTTAGTCAGTTTTATTGTACATTGGTGCTTGGCTTGCATGCCATATCACTCGATCAGGAAAAGCTAGATGAGCTATGTAATTACATGCAAATGTTCTTCAGGATTGATGTTTCATTCTGTCAGACTGAAAAAATAAAGATATGTCTTGTTCTTCAGATGCACTCATTAGAGAAATAGCAACTTTTAGTTTTTTTAAGGTTTTGTTTTAGGGAACTCTGTCCTCTGAAAACCAAAATCACCACTGGAGATTTGCACGTTTTCTTTGAATGCATGCCTCCTCCAAAGAGTGCGTACACACCAGCATTTGAAAGCAATTATCAGAGGCATTTTAAGAGGAAATCGAGGACATGTTGCTGCAATGGAGGGAGATATTTCTCATTCCTCTTTACTTCTTGGTTTATGTTGCACAGACAAATATCACATAGAAAGAAATTCACCTCTGAGCAGAAAGTCAGCACAAGGCAAATAGGCTTCGCATTAGCCTGAGGGTTTAGATGAGAGTTAAGTGGTGAGCAGGTCCAATGTCAGCCCTCAGCACAAGTGTGGATTTTATTAATTAAAGATGTTTCATGGTTCTGAACCAGCTCTATCCCATTAAGGCATCCAACACAGGCCTGTCTGGTGTGGTACAAATTTTGAAAGTTAGCAGTCTTAGATGAGAACGTCCTATTAACCCTTGGTATAAAGTCCAGGTTTGGAGAAGATTTTCCAAAGTTGGGGTTACTCAAGTTGAAGTTGTGCTTTGAGCTTCGGATTGCACTGTGCTAAAAGCTACTTCAGTTCCTACTCCTCGTAGGTGAGGTGTCCATACTTTCAGCCCCATTCTTTTGTTGTTTTCCAGTCAAAACAGACTCTTCTCCATCAAAACATTCTCTACAGATACAAGAGGAGGATAATGGAATTTTTGTTCTTTTTAATTAAAGTATTATTTATAGAGGTTCATGTCCTATTTCAATGCATTATAAGGAAAAAAGAAAACTGGGGGTTGGATTTTCTTTATTTTTCTCCCTTTTTGTTTGTTGCAGACATAAAAGTGCAGAGACCTATAATAATACATTAATTTACAACTAGTACCTTTTTCAGTGAAGGTTGCTAATTCAAACTACCTAGTAAGACCTCTTCAAGTTTGCTTTTCAGTGAGCAGTAGCGGACTGTGGTAGATTGAAGCTGACGGTGTCTGTAAAGACTTTCTGTGTCTTTAGATTTACTGAGAAACTCTGTAAGGCAGAAGTGTGAGCATCAGCTCTTCTCCAGAAGCTAAAAGGAATTAGATCAGCTACAGAAGATGCAGTGCCAAGCCTCATAAGCATGCCAGGACTCAGCCTTTCAGCTTGCAGCCATCTCAGTCAGACACTTTCCAAGCCACTGGCTACACTGGAGCCTGTCGATGCTGCAACACTTGTAATTAAAGTGCTCCCAACCAGCCCCTCTGGGATCCAGATGTGACGAAAGAAAAACTCACACAACGGCATTCAAATCTGCCATGTGGGACAGAAACCTTCCAGATCGTGGACCTGACAGTCAGCCCCATCCCTGCACAGGATGTAAAAGTCCCCTTGGCTGAGACAGGGAACCTGAGCTGGCTCTTGTGAAAGTGCAACAAGTCATTCCAACATGTCCTTGCCAAGACAATCTGGTCACTGGTGTCACCAGCATTACATGAGGGGCAGGGCAGCAGGGTTCCCACACCATGAATAAATGAGGGAGCCAAGCAGAGTCTTTGTGGCTATGACCTATGGCTGCTATTTGTGGGGAAGCTCTGCCAGCATTAATGGTGTTGGGAGACTTCTGTCACTTGAGGTAAGCCCTAAAAACCAGGTAAGATTCATGGATAAGAAAGCTTCAAAAGGAGCACCTCATAGATTTGGGTACCACCTTGCCCAAGCACCTCTGTGCAGTTTAGAGACAACCAGCCATGTGGGGAATCGTGGGTTTGTGAGCACTTTGATCTTCAGCATCATGCTGATGTATCTTCTGTCAGTCATCCTGGGATGGGCTGGCAGGGCCAAATGTGGTCTAGATAATGCTGTTTTAAAAATATCTCCATTAGCTTCAGGAATAACAGCATGTGAATGAAGAAATCAGTTTCCCGTGGTGAAGTAAAGAGTTTTTCTGGGAAGTCAGGGTGAGGAGGAAATAACCTCAGTGAACCAATTGATCAAACTTAAGATAAAAGGCATTTCAGTCTAGAGCACTTCCATTTGCTTTGTTCATTTGTCCTCATAGACAATAAAGGAATGGATAATTCAGCAATGAGTCATTATTAAGCATAATAAAGCCAAAAATGCATTTGCAGGCAATTTTTAGGCAGTTAGCAGTCATTGGGAATACTCTTCTCCCAGCAGATGCTCTCTCTATTTGTGTAATTTGTGGAAATCCCAGTAGAGAGAAAAAAAAAAAAAAAGAGAAAAATTAAAAGCATTTATGAGGCAAAATCCTCTGTAGGAAGGCTGAATATTTTCATTCTATTGGCACTGTTACATTTTTCTATTGGCTTGTCCAGGTATATGTGCTTCTTTTCAGACTGAACTTGCTAAAAGGCTGAACTGTCTACCTTTAAAATAATCCACAGGGAATTAGTATCTAATCAAGCAGTGGATTGTCTGAGCACTGTTTGTCCAAGCATTACACAGACAACACGTAACCTCTCAAGACATTTCTCTTCTTTATCCATTTTCCCTTTAAAAGACTGTGATTTCTTTCAGTACTCAAGCCCAAACATTTCATATGATCAAATTAAGAAAACGTGAGATTTTGTGCAACGGGGAGGAATAAAGAATTGCTACACAGACAAATTGTTTTAAAGCTTTCTAGGGACTGCACAATAGCCCTGGGATCCCTTGGGTAAAAATGAAATAGCTACGCCTTAGGAATATAATGGAAAGATTTTATCAACCGTGGTTTACAGGGGATAGAAAGAGGATCCAGTCGGACTTCCCACAGAATATGTGAATAATCTATGAGAAAGACTGAGCCCATTAAGGATAACTACACAGTATATGCTAAACCTTGGTAGATGTTATACCCTATTGGAAGTCATCTGCTTTTCTTTCTGGATAGCCTTTTAATTTATGCTTTAATATAATCTTTTAAAAATAATTCTGACTGTACTGGCACTTCTGACACACAGACCATCATTTCAAAACCTTTTATCAGCACTTGTATCATTTTGTCTCATACTAGTAATAGGGTGGGAGTCAAGGAATATCTATAACTTCACCTCATGCCTCTTAGCAATAATGGAGTTATGTGTTGCAATGAAACACTGTATAACTAGCTATTCAGGGAATGAGGCTGGGGTACTGAAGAAATTTCTTCAATGACTGTTTCATGCAAAGAATATCAGCAGTTCTGGGGGTAAAGCCAAGGGCTGCCATGGCTCACCGAGCTCCTACACCTGGGGGCTGCAGCTTTGGCCCCTCTGGTGTTTTACTTCCGTCCCAACAAACAACGAATCTCTGCTACGTGGCTGCGGTTGGAGCACCCCAGCACAAGAGGAACATATATTCATTATGCTGCAGCTTAAAGAGAAAACTCAGTGAGGGTGTCCCAGTTCTTGACTAGGCTCTTTCATTGCTTATGGTGGTACAAACTGTGTGTGAGGTAGCATCACAGCCATCACTGCTGCAATGAGCTGTGCTTGGTCCTCTAAGAGTGCCTCCAAGGAATAAATCTGCAGGGGTGGGTGCTGTGAGTAGGGTATGAAGGATGGGGATGTCAGACTTACCCTGTTCCACTTGCTTCCCCTGTTAAATCAACTCATGCTGCTGCTGCCTTAAGTGCTTCTAGGCTCCATGTGTTGGCAGTGCTGAAGTACGTTCCTGCAGTCCTGCATCTCTTCAGGCACTGGACTGGGCTTGAAGCACAAAAAAGAGAACTTGACTCAAGGACCTCTCCTGTATTTAATATTAATATAGCTGTTTTGTCTGTGTGTTTTTATTGCTACTTTCTGGCAGTACAGACTACAGAAGACAAGGACTCCTATTGCCTATGTCCTCCCAAACATCCAGTCATCGTCCTTTTCTCTTTTTTTCTGCACTCATTTGAGATTGTGCATCCTTTTCTGTACCTGCTCTTCCTAATCCAGTTTCTCAGAACTCTCTATGAACCTTCCCCATTCTCCAATCCAGCACTGCAGAACCCCTTCTTTTCTTAGATTTTCCAGTACTCCACATTGATGCCATCTCTCACTATTTCTTTAGGGCAGATGAAATATGGCCACAGAATCCAGATGAGGAGATGCTTCTTTATTCTTCAGGACTGCATGTGTATGACTTGGTTAGGATGGGAGGACTGGGGTGAGGAGAAAACTATATGATGCAATGGAGTGGTTGAGAATCAAACTCCAGCATCTAATGGATCTCTATGTAAACTTGTGCAAGTTGTAACTTTTCAGAGACCCTCAACACAGTCAAATTTGTGTGAGTTTCCATCTGCAGTGTAAAAAAAGAAAAGTAAACTTATCCAGCTTTCACCATTAAGAAAAGGCACAAGGTTACAAGTTCATAACCCCACCTGAGTGTATCTGTTCCCAGGGAGGACCTAGCACATCTTCCTGGAGGAAATGTATCCAGAAATCCGTTTACTACAAAAGGAAAACCAATATATATTCTCCTAAACTCATTCAAGGAAATGGCTAGGTCATTTTGGATGAAGCTTTACAGGAGAAAACTCAATACAAGGTGGGCAAAATCAGGGTTTTGCAGTGAGAAGCTCAGCAAAATTTAGCCATTGGCTATACTCAGCTGTACCAGCAGCATTGTATCTCAGTTCTCAAAGTTTTCATTAAAATTCTTTGTTTTAGAAAGTCTTACATCCAGCTGATCAGACTTACTAAAAAATAAAAGCAGCAAAAAATCAGATCCTGCAAGATATTGAATAGTCTCACTAGGAATTAAAAGCCAGGGGCTTTCTGACCAGCTCTAGGATTTGGTCTTTTACAATAATCAGTCTGATCAAATCTGACTTTCTAAATCACTGCTTGCCTTTGCCCCATGATGATGCTGAGGCATCTGTGAGGAAACATATTGGTCATGTAATCTTAGCTTGTCCTCATTTCCAGCTGATAAAATGCATTGAAAGACACTAAAAATATGTCGCACAGTTTCTTATGACCTTGTTTCTTGTAGCTGATTGCTACAGTTTCTACAGGCTTATTACATGGCTATGAATGAAGTCTAAGGGTTTCTTATTTAATAAAATGTAGGGCACATAATGGTCTTCAGAAATATGTTGGTGGTGGTTAGGTGGGAAACATAGTGATTTATTGCTTTCAAAACTAATGTATGAAGCCCACCAGATGTGAATATTAGGGCAGAAACCTGCACCAGGGAATACAACATGATGCATTGCAAAAAGAAGACTGTTGAAGTCAGTTGATGGACAGTGTGTTCTGGAGCTATGCACAAGCTTTAAAACAGGTGCTAGCAAAAAGAAAGGAAAATCCAGAGTCCAGCTGACAAAGGCAACAGCAATTGGGCAATGAGACTACTGGTAACCTACAGGAAGAAAGGCAAAAGGCAACAGAAAAAACATTGATTTATTAGCATGAAGTGGAAAGTACAGAGGCCAGGTCAGAACCACTTGCTTTCCCAAGGAAGTTTTAATTTGATTAGTCAATTATTTGCAGTGGGAATAAATGTTTTAAGCAGTGAATGAAAATGTGGAGCCAGTGGTTCCTGATTTTTAACAGCATTTGCTTTCTAAGCATTAATTTTTTACTTTGATTTCATGGCACTTGGGTATGAGGGAGTAAGTGGCCTTTCAGATCTGGGGAAAACCAAATAAATCGTGCTTCTGCTTGTTAGGACAAAATTTGTCGAAGCAGTATGTAATTCATGTAATTCATCCCTTTGGAGCAGGTAGGTACTTGGCAGAAGGAAGACAGCACTGAGGAATAGTTTCTTAGTGACAGAAACCAGTATCTCCCAGTCAAGTAAGGCCTAAACCAATCAAAAAGTGTGAACCACAGATACCAGTGTATAATCCAATCTTTGTACAGTAATAAGATTTCATGATTACTCTTTTGAAGCCTGCACTCTGGTCAAGCAAGATAAGTACTGGCAATTTCCCTGAGCCTGGATTCAGTAAGATATCACATGTCACTTTCAACGATGTTCTCTGTGTGCTGTGTTGAGATCAAAACCTGGACTAGAGTGTATCACACATCACATCACTTGTTAGGTGATGGTGCAGTTAGGATGGCACAGTCTATTTCAATATCAGGAATATTCAGGTCTCAGACTTCTGTGGATCTGCAGCTATAATTGCAGTGAGGTTTTGAAGAAGTTGCAAAGACCAGATTTTTCTTGGTGTAAATTGTCACAGAGGGGTGAGGATTCATTCTGCTTATATATGACAGAAAGGTTTAAGATGCAGGAAGTAGCTAATTGTGTTTTAAATACTGCTAAATAAACAGGTCAAGTCCATGTGGGTGCTGCCCTGTGCTCAGCATCCTGAATGGTGCTTAACTGCCAGCGAGGTGGAAGACCATCTCCATGTCACATTTGCAGTGGGGGCATGACTTATAGCTAGATTTGGGATCAGATGTGTCTCGATGTTCAAAGGACAAAGTGGAGTTTGAATGGCAACATGGGAGTAGGCATTTCAAGAATAATCTGCTTACTCAAATCTGTGTTAAGGCTCTGTAACATGACAGAAATCAGCAAGTATTATACACTTGTAAAACAAGCCTATTACCAGCAATGAGTGTAAAGGTGTCCTATTATTAAAGGAGAGTTTCCTATATTTAAATGTCTGTAAAGGTATGCCCAGTCCCAGTCTTTTTCACAACCTTACAAGTAAAATGAGACAAGGTGTTTCAACTTCTTGTGTTGCTTGGGTAAAACTGGGGTCTTACATCTTCCATTGTTTCTTGCTCTGGAGGAGGGGGAGCAGAAGCTTCTCTTATAGCACTGAGGAAAAGAAAATGATCCAGATTGAGACTGCTAGTTGCCATGGTACAAATAATAAGTACTTAAACCTGATGAAAATGATACTGAGTTCAGCTGCGGTAAATTAGCACTAGTTATTGAAATGTTAGGAAGGTTTTTCTTTGCATTACAGTGATTAAAGCAGATAAATAAGAAGCCGGACAATTTTTTGTGTGTGGCTACTGTGTCTTAGGGCTGCCTCTAATAGCCCCAGTGATCTTTCCATCGTTGTTAATGGGTATTTAATTGGGATTTATTTCCATGGAATTTTTGTACCTTCAGATCATTACAGCACCATGGGAATTATATAGCCATGGGGATCAACATGGTCTCTCTAGAGGTTCTGTTTGATGAATGAAGTTGGAAAGAGTTGACATATAGTTAGAAACCATTACCATTTAGAAACACTCACAGGAGTGAGGAGAATCATTTTCAAAGGGATCCTCTTTGTCCTATGCTGTCTAGCAGTCATCTCTTAAAAAACAGTACAATGAATGCATCCAATCTTTTATTCCATTTTTAATTGATGTATCATCAACATATTTTTTTTTTCCTTATTTCAAAGCTGAATGGAACCACCCATCCATGCAGGAAATAGTTATTGCGTTTTGTCCCTATCTTTCCACAGCTTATAAAAGAAAAAATTGATCACAGATAGGGAAGAATAGCTGGGAAATGGCAGCACTGGCATGTGACTCAGGAGACGTGAAAGCAATTGATCTCCATGTCACAGACTTCCTGTATAGCCTTGGGAAGTTACCTGTTTCTCAGTGCAGAAGAAGAAAACCTGGGCTTTTCTACTTTGCTGGGTAGAAGATCAAGTCAATATTTAAGACTCTGAATGACTGATGCATGACATAAAATAGCAAACTCACAGTAAGTACAGTTTATCTTGTCCTGTGGTTTCTGCAATAGGATTACCCAAAATACTCACTGTATTTCACCAAAATTAATTGGTGTGGATAGGCTGTTTCCACCTATGTGTAAGTTTAGTATCTTTAATGTTTTAAAGTATTTGAAATTAATGACAAATCTGTATCTTGATGAGGCCATGTTTTCCCCATCATTTGGCCTTGTTATTAGAGTTGAGTCAGCTTGGCTGGGTCAATGGCTTTTCTCTTGATTCCTTTCCATCTTCAGAGGGCTTTCCATCTTCGGAAGACTTTCCATCTGTCTTCTCTAGTGGTTCCTGTCTTATTCATGTGTGTATGCTTGGGCATGTGCAAAACCTACAGAAAAACCCTTGTTATGAGCAGCCACTTTGAAGCATCCCCCTGCTCCTCAACACAGTTTTGCTTGACATGTAGTTAAACATCAGCTTCCACTTGGCAACTGTTCTTTTTTTATTATGTTGTTGGCCATGTGGGTGAGCACTGAAAGCAGAATTCCGTTCTTCTAATTGCTCCCAACCTGCACCACTCCCTGCAATTGGGCCTGAGGAAAGGTTGTCAGGGCAGCAATCTCCAGGCCTTTAAAATTACCCATTCTTAAAATTATCTTCATATTGACCTTAGGGTTCTCTATACTGGGGTTGTTGCATTTGAAAACCAATCACCTGGTGTGAATTTTCCTATAGCAGGATGGGCTTCAAAGTCACTGTCTGCACTTACGTTTTAATTCTTTAAACACCAATGTATTATTATGGGTCTGGAAATGAATATGCTCATTGCAACCTCTTCTTACCCTTAGCATCTACAGCATCTTCTTGCTTTTCCTCTCCTTTTCCTCTACATTTAGCTCAGACCACATCAGGTTTGTTCTTCAGTGTATCCTCCACCAGGACATACAGTGTCTCTGTACTTCAGAAGACACCATGCCTCCCCAGGCAAATCTAACCCGTGATTTCCACCTGTGCTTCGGGCCATTTTAATTCTTCAGCCACATTGAGGGCAATCAGTCTCATCTGGCATTTCCTCTCTAGACATAAAGACATGGTTCAGCATCAATACAGGGTGTGCTTTAGGCACACAGGCTTGGCGAGAAAACAGCTCCTGTGTAGCAGGAATGCACAGGGACCAGTTTTGTCTAGAAATCCTTCCTTGGAAAAGAAACCAAATCCATAATTTTGCAAGCAGTGTTCAATGCCAAGGCATGTGACAGACACCAGGGCTCAGGTCACAAGTTTTTAGAAAACCTGGAAACTACCTTTTTCTTTCTCAGAGACTGCAATGATAGCTATGTGTATCTTACAATGGCAGATATGCAGATGTAATTTCAGAGCCTGCTTTTAGAGTAGGGAATTGACCATGACTCAAGTTACATCTGCCTTCTCCTTCCTGTATAAGTAAATATTATCCATAGTTCCCCTGTGTAGCAGTGCCCACCCCATTGCACTTTACCCTTCCCAGATCACAGGCTGGAGTACCAGAGAAGCAGCATCCCCTCCGCAGCTGGATCCCAGGCTGAGCAGGTTCACACAGCAGGAATGGAGCCACTTTCTAAGTCTCCCAGCAGTCCTGATCTAAGGTGACAAGACAAAATAGGGGCTAGGCCTCAAGTGGCTGAGTTAAATCTGCTAGAAACTAACAATAGCCAGTCAGGAAGGCTGTAGGAACAAGAAATGAACTCAGATTCATAAGTGCTGGCCCTGTGTCCTAAGCACCACCAGAAACTGTGGGTGCTCTTGACCCATCTCCCTGCAGCTGCACAGGTCGGCTGTAAAGGGTCGTAAGACACTCGCACCATGCTTTGTGGGGTGCAATTGGTGTAGTGGAGGAATCATTCACAGTGAACCATTCACAATGCTTAGCTACATAAACATTTAATGTTCAGGGAGTACTTAGTCACTTGTGACGTGAAGCTCTGGAGGGCGCACTGCTTCTGGCTTCCTGGATAGGCAGGAATCTTCTCATGAGGGAAATCTTCATTCTTGCTCCTGGGACTGCAAAGAAGATAAAAGGGAAAAGGACACTTCACGTCTTTTCTCTGGTGCTGAACAGACAGGATGCAGAAAACCATCTAGTCAGGTGAATGAAAAACATAACCTATACAGGCAGAGATACAACGAAGAAAGGTTTAAGTGGTTCTTTGCTAAAAATTATGTTCGTTTGTGGGATAAAATGGATTTTTAAAGAATCTGTTTACAATTGGATGAATTATATAAGTATCCATTATGTAATTGAATAATAGCATAATCTTCCATAATGACAGGCAGAAGCCTTCTAATGTTTGGGACAGGACTGCTATTTTCTTCTTACTTGGATATCTTTCAGATCCATTGTTATGAAGTTCTTTACATGATGTTTCCTTTCTTCCCTCTTTGAAATTCATCCACGCTAACTGGCTGTATTTACTCTGTTATTATACTTCCTTGAAAATGTCTTTTCTTTATTACTTACGTCTTGATAGCATTCCAAGTGTACCATGCTGTGATGCTCTTTCATCTCGCTCTTGCAAGTTTGAGCCTCTGGATCCAGTTCTTGTACCTCTACACCTGTTAGAGTGCACTCCAAATACAGGATAAAACTATCTCCATGCAAGGTGAAACAAAGGTCTTTGAAGGACAAAGAACAACTTTATGAGGCTGGTTATAGGCTTACAAGTGATTTTTCCCTTCAGTGGCTTGAAAGGACAAGAAAGGCAACTTACATGAGTAAGCATTTGTGAGTTCCTGGATCAAATACTCCATTGGTTTTTGGGTGCATTTTGCTGCAAAGCTGGTTATATTTTTCTTTTAAACATGTTTTTGCTGGAAATTTTACTGCTGATGTGAGGTTTCTTGTTTCTTTTTTATTTTTTTTTTCTTCATAATGTGGTATAATGTCCAGATAAATACATAGTTTTTTAGTGAATTATCGATACGTTCAACACTGATGGCATTTTCCATCTTCCTTTCAAACACTGGTATATGCAGTTCATCTGTAGAAGGGCAGTGCTGTGGATGGGATCTATGAGGGGGATGCATCTCTTTTCAAAATCATGAAAAACATCTCATTTTATGAAAAAGCCACAACCCCCTTGGGAAGCACAGAGTCTTCAGTTTCAAAACTGAACTGCTTCTGTCCACTTTTCTTGGAAAATCTTCAAGGAGTCTCCAGATTTTCAATGTTGATGTTTGCAACCTACTGCAAAAGAAAATACCCCTCCCCTCGAGGTTTTTTTAAGCACTGATTTATATATATATATTTGAATATGCACATTTCAGTGAATTGCTGACCAGAATGACATTTCTGTGCACTGGAAGAAATTATGAGCCTTTTTTTTCCCCAACTTCTATTTCACAAATCCCCCTTAAACATTTTCTCACAGCATTTGTTTATAACATAAGCAGGTTTATTCCATGACTGGGGATTTGTTTAGCCATAGGCTAAATTAGATTGGCCACATGTGGTGTTCAGAGTGCCACAGTGGGGTCTGTGTAACACCCTCTACAAGTAATACTGCTGAAAAACAAGAGAAAAGGCTGAGGGACAATATAATTCTGCAGTTTAGCTGGGTTTTTGGTGGCAGTGGTGGTTGTTGTTGTTTTGAGTTGCATGTACTACGTTTGAAGAGAAAGCTGGGACTGGTTGGAGCCTTAATAAGAAGTAAAAAAATTGGAGGTGAAAGGGCTCACTGATAAAAGAGCTGCTTTCATTTACTGCTCCAGGCATCTGCTGTAAAGGAGCCAAAGCGAATGTGCAAGCATCAGAGACAGTCGCAGGAGGGAGGAGGCAACAGTCAGAGCTGTGAGTAACTGTACATAAACATAATTTAAATCAAAACAGCTGAATAACAATTTAGGACATAAAAGAAAAGAGAAAAGGTGGAATGAAGTAAAGAAAAACAAACCCCACAAATCGACCACAGTCAAACGAGAGAGGAACGCAGAGGAGCAGCAAATGGGAGACGAAAAATCAAGCAAAGCCATCAGGGTCCAGCGGTTCATTCCTGTGGTACCCTGCGGTTCCCAACTCAATTACTCAATAAGGTCTCATGCTTTGCAGGCCAAGAGGAGCCCTGAAGTACCAAATCTCTCCTTCAGGCTTCTTGTCTTCAAACACGAGGCTCTTCACAGCTCAGCCTCCCCATGCTCGCCTCTTTATGCTGCTTCCTGCACCACCTCCCAGCCCCTCTGCTCTGCAGTGACCCACCATGCTCACTTCTACTGCTGCCATCATTTCTGCTTGCCTGGAGCCACCAGCACCCTTTCCAGACAGGTTCTCCTTGCCTGCAGAAGCCCTCCACAAACCTTGCTTGCTGCTGTTGAGCCCCTGCTGGTACCCATCAGCTGGAGATGGAGAGTCCCAGGGCATTATCACTCATCATCTTGCTATCTCAGGTCACTGCTGCTATTTATTTCCATGTTCACATAGCTCCTTTTACAAAGGGGTTTTCATCCACAATTAAGGTTCCTAACACAACAGCTGTTGATGCTTTGCAGTCACCGAGGCCTTTGTGTCTTCTGTCTTTTCTCAGTCCCGCCCAGTGCCGTTGGCTGGTGTCCTTACAAAGGAACAAGTACAAATTTGGATTTTAAAATCCTATTAAATTCTTGGCCTGGATGATACCATGTGGCAATAAGTGCCACTGATGACTCAGTTTTAAATGTGTTTTCCTGACATTCTTATTAAATGGATACAGCAAGCAGAACATTGCCAGGTCGACGTGCTGTTGATGGGCTTCACAAAGACTAATTGCCCACTCCTTCAAATCCAAGAGATGTTGTTGTGATGGAACAAAGACCCATCTTTGTTCAGTGGCTGGAGAAGAATGGCAAGAGCATAAGAAAACAGTAGGATAAAAGAGTGTCTCAAGCAGAGGCTGTTACCCCATACTTCTGAGGATGTTATTAAAGGCTCTGCAGTAAACCTTTAGCAAAACGTCTCCCTGACCCCAGTGCTGAAGCCTCCTTTGTGCCTGGAAGAATGAGGGCTTATACCCTTTCCAAAATACTTGGGGTTTTGCTTTCTCATTAGTGCAAACTTAGCTTTGCTTGCATGTTGGGCATATTTCATTTCTCAGGTTTGTGATATGAGAAAAAGCTAAGAAAAGCTAAAAAAAATAATTCTCTCTCCTTTATGAGAGACACAATGTTATTTCCCTCCCTGATCTATATGTCCAATTAGTCCATAAAAGTTCCTCTCTGCTAATTTGATAACCCGTTTTCCAGCTTTACCAACATCTGAGCCATCTGATGTGCTTGTGAGCATATAGTGGGATGAGGGTGTGTGACAATATTTTTTCCACAGCAGAAATGTGTGTATTTTTTCATGCATACATAATTAAAAATGGTTGAAAGCGACTTTGATTAAGCTTTCTCAAGAATTCAAACTAATGTTAATGATATTTCAGAAGAGATCATGCAATAATATTGTCAGGGAAAAAAAGAAGGAGACTGCTTGGGGAAAACCACCATATTAGCAAGAAACCCTTAAACAACAGCTTGTGACTGGAAACATTTTGCTGTCTTTTCTTTAGCCTATACTAACAAGTGACCACTGTCAAGCAGTTACTAGGATAAATAATACATAATAGCAAGACTAGAGAGAAATGAAGAGTCATAGGCAAGGGAGGAGAATATTGTTTCATCTCAGAATTGAAATGAAACAAGAGGCCAAAATCAGCAGGGTGGGAAGTCTGTTCCAGATGGCAGGAGCTGCAGAAGCTATTGCACCAACAGTAGCCAGCTTGTAGGAAGAGGCAGAGAGAAATAATCGGGTTTCATCCAACAAAGTATCAGGTAATGTGAGAGAGGGACTAAGCAGTGTCAAGGCTCTGACTGATGCTTCCTGAAGGGGATAGTCCTGCAGTAATTGGGAGGGTCACTGTGACTCAGAGACCATGCGCTGCAGGGGAGGCGGGGGAGCTAAAGGGGTTAGTATTTTTTTCCTAGATGCAGCTCTGAGTCATAAAGCCTTTTTCTTTCCTTTCTTTCTTTCTTTCTTTTTTTCTTTTATTTTTCCTTTTTTTTTTTTTTTTTTTTTTTTTTTTGTTTCTTCTGTTGAGTAAAATTCTGGCATGTTCTTTTTCCAGCAGATTTTGAAGAGGACATTTTGGAGAGGCATTTCACAGAGCCCAGCAGACAGTCCCATGTCAGCTCAGATGTGCACCCTCAGGCAGCAGCCCCTCACCCAGGACAGGCTCCATAAGAGGTCCCTGTCCTGCTAACAGCCATGGGACAATGTGGTCCTGGCTGCAGACTGATGGGACCAGAGCAAACCGAAATAGAGGGGACAGGGTTTATAAACAGCATCCCATTTTATGGAAGGGATTAAGGGACATGCCTAAAGGCAACCATGCCCTCAATGGTGAGGATGGCAATGGGGCAACAGGTTCCTTCATCTGCAGTCTGGCTTTCTATGGGACCACATTTCCTCTCCAGTGACCTGCTGAGCAGGATGAACTCTTGGGATCATAGAATCACAGAATAGTTAGAGTTGGAAAGGACCTTAAGATCATTCAGTTCCAAACCCCCTTCCATGGGTAGGGACACCTCGCACTAAACCATGCCACCCAAGGCTCTGTCCAGCCCAGCCTTGAACACTGCCAGGGATGGAGCATTTACCACTTCCTTGGGAAGCCTGTTTCAGTCCTTCATCACCCTCACAGTGAACAACTTCTTCCTTATATTTAATGTAAACTTCCCCTGTTTAAGTTTTAACCCATTACCCCTTGTTCTTTTGCTAGTAAAAGGGTCAAGTCTGAAAAGGAAATTAGAAATAACTTTTTTAAATACGGAAAAATTTGTTTTAACTGGGTATATGTCCTCTTGTATCCTTTGATCTTACACAGAAGATACAAAACATAATAGGGAAGCTCCCACACATCACACTGACTTCTAGCAGCTGGAAAACTTCTCATGGCCTCTGATGGTCCTTGATGCAGGTGTTAGGAATACATCAAAACTGAGGTTTCCGAAGGTGTTCCCCTCTCTAGGCCCCCGATGGCATTGCCAGCTAGTAGTGCTCTAAACACAACCTAATGTTGCGTAATGATGGTCATCAACAAGCAGTTTATGGCCAACCAACATGTAAGCAGGCAGGGCTGATGCAGAGAGACCTTTCTCCTCATGTTGCAGACCCAGTTGGTCTTATGATTCATTTCTGAGGTTGTGAGTGTAAGGTTTGGGCTTGGAGATAGTGATTCAAGAGTTGCTGTTCAGTGATTTCAACTACAAGACGTCAAACCCCTTCATGTTCAAAAGTACTTTGCTATGTTTCTGTCTCAAAAACCAGTTTGAATTTTAGTACCAGATCGGTTATTTGGGGCTTGGTGATTTGACTTTGGCTTCATATAATTGTAAAGAAGCTTGGATACAAACAGTACTTTTTAAAGATGCCAGGCCTAAGAGTTTCAATTAAAAACTGAACAATAAACACACTTATTAACTTGACACAAAAGATACACACATTGAATCTGCATTAGTTATTTAGCAGCATCATGAATGCTTTCCTCAAATTTATTTGATGACTAAACACTGTCTAGAATAGCAACCAATCCTCCTGAGAAAAAAATGTAACTTTTAGGGCTAACAGTTTCTTACTGTTCACATTCCTCCTCTGAAATTCTGTCCAGCTTTTGGTCCAAATTCTCCATGGCAAAAAATTTAGATGAAAAGTGTATTTTGGGGTGATGACCATACCCTACAAGGTTCTATTGGCTTTTCCCTTTGTTGTTCTTTTTTTAAAAAATATCTGAAAATTATTCTCATTTTTAATTACAAACTCCTATCACTTGATCAAAAATATGAGTTTTGTTCAATTCGAGCAGCTTCAAACAGAGAGTAATACCTTTTGCCTAATTGGTCAATTAAAAGTGCAATTTTTCTGGATGCCCAACAGGAAGAAATAGAACAAAAGGTGAAAATGTTCAATGAGCTGAAAAATCTGTTTTGTACCAGTTCTGTTGGTACAACTTTTAAAACCAGTCTCACCCCACTGAGCTGAGTAACGCAGCTTCTTCTTAAAAGGCCAGCAGTTTTCCAAGCAAATTCTTTTGGTGTCACCCCCAATTTATAAAACAAGCAAACATGCAGCTGATACCAGCTTTTGGCCGAGGCGTTTGTAGGAAAGGCGCAGCAACCTTGCTGCTGTCTATCAGACGTTTTCAAGGCCACAGCGTGTTTTCCAATAGCTGTGGTGAGTTTAGTGCTGCCATCTCGGGGAAATCTGAGAGGAGCAAGGTTATGAAAAGAAAAAAGAAAACATAGAAACAGCAACCACTATTTTTTTTTTTTTCCTTCAAAATGTGACAATAAACAAACAGAAAAGGTCAAAAGATAAATCACAGAAGGGAACTCCAAGCCTTTACTGGCTTTTCCACCTACCATTTATCTCCTCAGCTCTGCTTTCTTTTGCCAGAAATGATACTTTCCTGATTTATTTTTTTACTGTTGTGGGCAGGAAGTCTCTAAACTGATCTTTATGAGTCCTGGTAGAATCTGTATGTTATACCCTGTAGGTATTTCTAAGTTTGTGTATAATACCAGAGCTGTCCACCTTGGCAGACAAACATCCCTGAAACCTACAGGTGATGTCACTGGACATCTAATCACTGAATGAACAACAAATTTTTGAAGAGAAATAGAACTGATGACAAGGTGACACATTGAAAAGGGCTTCTAAGCAGAGCTGTGCACACAGGGGCTGGGTGCATTTGCTCCTCTTTTTTTGAATCATTGACTGATTTGAACAACATTGTTTCAGGCTAACCTGAAAGGAACATTTACTATAGCCCCAAAGGGAATCAGAAAATCAAATCATAAGAGGAATTAATTTCAGATTGGAAAAAATAAATTATTCTGTTTTGACTGTAATTGTTGATTTTCATGTGCTCAAAAGGGAAATTCAATTCAGTTTCTAAATTAAATTTCAAAATGAAAAAAAAACCCCTAAATATTAATTTCAGTAATGTCAAAGGGAAATGTATTGAACATTCATTTATAAGTTTTTTAGGATGTTCTGCTGAACTCAACCTTGGTTCACAAATACCTTTGCCTGGTTTGGAAAGGAGCTCTTTTCATCCCGTTGTGCAGAGCATCCAGAATGGTGGTGGGAATGCTGAAATGTCAGGTTGTGCTCATCCTGATGCTTGGTGCCATCTCCTGCTCACCCATGAATGGCGGCTGATGGAGTGCATCAGGTGTCAGCAGACACAAACCAGCCTGGATTGAAATTCAGTGACAAGCATATATTGCTGGGGTGGCATCCCCAGAGCATCCCTGCGCAGTCACCAACTGCAGCACCTGCTGTGATGTCTCCCTTTGGCTCCTGATGTCCCTCCTTTGCTCTCCCACACCCTCAACGGTACTGACATCATTATAACGGGCCTTAGGAGCTCCAGTTGTATAGAACACCAGTGATGCCTTGGCAATACAAAATCTCTCTGCTGGCTGACTTGACCCCTCATACTGCAGGACAGCTCTTCTCACCTGCTCGCAAGTGACTCTTTTGCAAGCAAGCTTCTGGTATTTGTTTGTCCCATACAAAACACAAGAGGAACAAATTTTGCCCTGACCAACTCTTTTAGGATGAAACTTGAGGCAAAGAGGTGTCCCTACCTACTTGTCAGCCTCCACCCCCTGCCACATACATTTTACTGTTGACTTTCCTATTTTTTGTCATGCTCTCTGCTTGTTGTCTGAGACGAGATGAAAGATTTTTAATAGTGATGGCATACAGCTCTAGAGACAAAAGGTTCTATTCTTTTCTTATCTTGGATGTGTTAAAAACACACTACCTTCATCCCGCTACGTTCAAAAGGAGACAAAAAGTGAAACGAAGAGAACAATTTTTCAGCACCATTAATAAAACAACCCCAAATGATATAAAATAGCCTTGTTTCACATGACAAACACTGTACCCACGAGCTTTGGTTTCTCATGAAGAGAGAGAGAGAAAACCTTCAGAACTTTTTCTGGGCTCTCAAACTTCCAGCGTTGTTCGTAAGGGCTGCAATTTAGCCCCAGGCGTTTGAGAATCTACTTTGTGTGTTTTGGCAATGACATGAAAATGCAGAGAGAACTGTACATCTTGCAGTTGTATGCTGGGCTAGGCGATCTGAGGGGCCTGTCTATAATAGAGGAATCATCTTTTCTTCAATGAAGTGCTACTATTGTTGTGATCTTCAATAAAGGATATAATGGACGCATTCATGTGGTGGCTGTTGTTTGTGTGTCATTCTTTCAGCGTACAGCTAAGCGCACAAGAGTCTTTTAAACTCTTCTCTACTCAGATCCAGTAGTGCTAGCATTTTGTGCCAAATTAGGTTGGTTTTCCCCCCGCAAGCTTCTTTTCCTATTATTTTTGGATAAAGCCAATTGACCGTGAAATACCTTTTTATTGCAAAATGATATGTGCAAGCCTTCACTGTGGGATCATAAGTTAAAACAGCACTGTAATGCACATTTGCGTAGAGGTGCTGTTGGTTTAAACATCCTCCTTTCTAAAATTAATCACTTTGGCCCACTCTAGGCATGTTGAGAAACTGATGCTCATCAGGCATCGGAAATACTATTCAAAACTGCTTTTGGATACCATAATCGTATCAATAGCCATTTTTCATAGAAGTCCAAACTGACTTTAGGCATTTCATGTAAGTAAACAGTATTCTCAGGTCTTCACAGGATGACCCAAATAAAGTACTTTTCCTCTGTTTGATTAGAGGAGAGAGATTTACAAAGACAAAAGGCAAAGCTTGTGCCTGGAAAGGCAGAAATTTGCATAAACCCACACAGTAATGGCAAGGAGCATATAACATTTTAATGTGCAGTGTGCATGTGCACTTAACTTATCACAGATGCACTCACTAGTGTGTGGTCAGATATCTGGCTCTGATGGAGGAGCAAGGTTTTGAGGAAGGGTGCTGAGCAAGGGCACAGCCAGCAACTGGAAATGCACAGGATGAGGTTCACATGAGCCATGAGAAGATGTTCATTTTTCAACCATACAACAACAAGAGAGGCAGGGGAGGAAACATTACCTTGAATCTGCTCTACAGAAGTTACTTGAATCAATAGGCCTACATTTAAATAAGTTTAGATGTAATTATCCGTTACAAATCTGGTTTTCTGCCTTGTTAGCTGGAGATCCTAGGCACTTTTATTTAAAATTTGTACCAATCTCAACCTCATTTAGCTGCACAATGTGAACAGTTTAGGGAAAGAGGTGAAAAAAAAAGAAAAACATAAAACCTTCCAACATCTTCTCTTTTTAGGCAAGTTGAAAAGGATAAGCACCTAGCAAGGGTGGCTTTTTTTTTTTTTTTTCTCAAGTCACTTTTTAAAGATTGTTATTATCTTTTCCTATTAAAGTTAACATTACCATATGCTGTTGAGCTTTTGTTGATGGCAATGCTTAAACTGGGATGTTGTTTCCTTTGGAGATTCTTACTGCCAGTCATTAATTTACATTTTTTTGAAATCGTACAGCGAGTGCTTTGTTGATGCCTGTTTTCATTTTGTTTCTCTCTCTTTTCAGGTCACACATGAGGAGTTTTTTCAAACAGCAAGTTAAGGCAATGGAATGAAATCAGTGACATCTGCCACTCATGCTCACTCTCTCCATCCTGTTTACCCGTAGCCCCCCTTTTTCCCTTTTCTTTTTGTAATGCTCCTAGTTTTCATCCCATTCAATGGCCACCTCGTATTCTGCCCCCCAGCCCCAGTTTCTTCAGTAATTACTGTGGGGAATGCATTTGAATCTGAATCTCTTTCTCTCCTTCATTCTTTGGCCCTTTTTGGCTGTTGGTTTGGAGATGTCTTAATGTTCCCATTTGAACTGAGATGTCTCCCTTCATAAACTTCAGTCATGTCCATTTTTATTTTGCCTCTGAGGAAATCAAAGATCATGTCATGAAAATGAAGTGTCCAGCACTTAACATGATCCCATGCTGATTGTAACAGGCTTCTAGGAATTGTCTAACTCTGTGCTTTTGGTTCCCTATTGTGGTTGACCATCTCCATAACAATCTAAATAAATGAAATCTAATTAAAAAGCAAAAGGACACAACTGCCTCCCCACTCCCTCTTTAAAAGCTGAATGAATAACATTGAATCCTCTCCAGTAGGAAATTTATGAGGCTGAGAGTTAGGGTCCTGATCCTGAAATCTTTACTCATGCACTAGTCCTCACACTTGATTTATCCTTTCAGGTTTAGTTCACACAATGACTCATAAAAATAAGTGATGTAGGATCGGGCCTTTCAGAAACTTGCAATGACACAGTTTTCCCCAGTGTTTTCTTTCATTATTGTGATTTTTAACTACTGACTATGCAGGCAAAGCAAATCTTTTTTCAATCCTTACTCCAGCAAGTAAAGAGAGTAGTAACTTCTCAGAGAAGGATTTGATCCAACAAGCATACAGGTATATGTTTTAAGTTTCTTCAGTAATAGACTTGTCTCTGTTGTACCAGATTAGGGATCTTCACAGAAGGGGATCATCCCATTGTATCACAGCATGGATGCTCCCTATTACAATGCTTGAAACAATCTATTTAGGACAAGCTGCTTAAAAACTCTTTGCAATACAGATCACTACCAAAAAGGAAACAAAGGAAATTCTAGACTATAGCAAGACTGATCTGTTTAGTATATGGCCTTAAAACTTAATGTGCATGGTTAGGATTCAGTTAAGTGCTCTGTCACTAAAACTTGGATTGAAGCAGCCCTGCTGTAAAGTTTCTTTCCTGATGTCATTTTAAAGTGAGAAGAGGATAGACAAGAATCAAATTGACACGTACTGTGATAAATTCCTGTAATGGATTAGAAACAGTGCATTGCTGACACTGAAGTCAGAAGAACAGAACAGTTTGGGAAATGGTTCAGAGATGCTGGCTCTGGTTATTTCTTCCAGTGGAGTAATAAGAATGCTGGAAACTTGCCTTGTGTGTGTGTGATCTGGACTCAAGTCCCTCTGGAAATGCATTAAAAAAAGTGAGGGCTCGTTGCTAAAGGGTATTGTTTGGAAAATCATACAAAACAACAACCAGCAAAAGAAATTGCTTTTGTAAATGATGGGAAATATCAGGAATGGATAAAGTTATTCACACGAGGCTGAATTCTTATGTCTGTCTTCCTATTTGAGGATGAGTAAGAAGTAAAAGGAACTTAGGGTTTGCCCTGTTTCTCCCTCTGCAGGTATTCAGCTCATGGGGTTCCAGGAATCATGGGGTCATCAGGAATTTATAAAGGCCAATTTTGCAGACCACTAGAGAGGCAGAAGGCTGCTCGCTGACTGGTTGGAGTCACATTTATTCTGTTTTCTTCTTCTGTGTTGGGTAGTTCATTTTGGTGTATTTAGGAGGTTATCCTCCAACATCTGGGAATCATTTTCACACCAAGTGATGGGAAGACAACCCTCAATTACACCACTGAATCCCACCCCACTGCTGAAAACAGCACATCTGCATGCACGCAACCCGCTTACTGCCTGACCAGGGGTAACCACCTGAGAGGTTCTCCTTTGTGGCCCCTTCTGCTGGGGTGGCTCTTCCACAGGGCTGGAAGCCCATATGAAGCAATCCAACTTCCCCTGCTCTCTCTCACTTGAGTAGCTCCTGTTCTACAGGAAAATGCATTTTTTTTGCCTCTTTCTCTTCTCGCCCTGACTTGGAAGGAGGCATTGGAGGTCCTCCCACTGCTGGTGTCCATTGCTTCCTTCTCTGTCTTCCTCCCCAGGCATCGCATTCACCTCCGAGGGGCTTAGAAAGAGCTATTGCTTTGGTTGGATTAAAATACAGACATTTTATCCCAAAGTAACAAAGTGTTTCAAAACAGGAGGAAGTGATGGGAAGAAAGGGCTTTTCCAGAGAAAAGTCTGCCTGGAGGGTCTTAATGGAGGTGTAAAACTATACAACTGTGAAATGTTATTATTATTATTTATGAACTACCCTGCACTCTGCCTGACACTGCCTAAGATATCATTTTACTGGCACATGCAAAGCAATGCAATTCTTTGGCTTCCTTCCCTGCTGTAAGTGTACCCGCAGCCTGAATGGGGCGTTTGGAGACCTGTTTCTAGCATGTGGATCTCACAGAGCAAATCACACAAGAGACCAGAGGTCTGATTTGAACAGGGGCAGCTTGAACAGGAATATTCCAATGAGGAATTTTTAGAGTGATTTATACCCAGGGAGGTTTTGGTATGGAAGCTACATACTAGAATACACACATGAGGATGGTGGAGCATGAGAGAGCACTAAGATACCTTCACTAGAAAATCAACACACAGTTTCACACATGTAACATATCCAGTAACAAGAACCCCTTTAAAATAATCCTCTGAGCAATTTGTGCCCTCCGTTAACATTGCTTCTCCATAGCCATCAACTGGGATCAGAATGGAAGGGGAAAAGCCTAAGGCCAGTGGCAACAGAAAATGAAACTATTGAGAATCAGAATTGGAGAAAAAAGAGAATTGGAGCAAAAGCAGGATCAAGGTGAGGGGGCTCCATGGGGCAGAGTAGAAGGGGAATGCCAGGGTAAAAGGACCCCGGGCTAATCTGGCTTTCACATTACCTGCATGCATGCATTACCCACACTGCTGCTGAGCACTCAGACAAGCCATGTGAAACTCACGGTGGATTTCCAACTGCCAGCAGAAATTCTGGTTGTAGAAGGTATTCCAGGGCTTGCGGTACCTGGTCTCTGGCTGAGACAGGCAAGGTCTGAATGGCAGCCCCCTTTCACCTATGGCCATATGTCCCGGCTTCTGTAAATTGGAAGGGGTTGCCTGCTCCCTGCTGACCTGCAAATGTTTTCCTTTAGATCTGGTGTCTCTAGCAGCAATGACTTAAGTACTTGCAGTGGAGGAACTGCTCTGATGATCCCTACTTTTCCCATTTTGGCAATATTGAGGAGCTGTCATCAGGATTCATCTAACCTACTATTGTTCACTCCCTCCCCCTTCGAAACAGTAAGATTTCCTGCTGTTTTCCTGTGACATAAATACCAGGGATTTAGGATGAGCAAAGCAGCAAATCATCTGTTGGCTCTTGCTTCCTCTCTCCCTCTCTCTGCAAGCAGCATTTCCTCTAGCACTGATTTATATTTGATTCCACAGGAAGAGAAGCTGCCAGGGGACATTTCAGCCTTTGACACCACAGTCACCAGAGACCTGGAGCTGAGCTCATGTCTTGCAATAGCAGCTGTATAGATGCCCAGAGAAACCCAGCCTACCTCTCTGGTTCTTGGGAACTTCAGTGGTTTGTGCCCACTGATCATCCTGATGGATGGGAAGTAAAGCCATGAATGTCACCTGATAGTGCATCCTGCTCCCCTAGCCCACTACAAGTGGGTACCAGTCACATGGTTGAGTGCCCAGGGCACTGCTACAATACAATGGTGCCAACAGAGGTGCAAGGCTCTAAAACCAAGCCCTTTGCTTATGGCTACAGTGACTGAATATAGAGCCTGGTAAATCTGAGTTTTCTTCCTATGCTAATCATGCCAAAGTATCTCCTATGCTGAGCTTCCTAAGTGACCTGTATTGTGTGGAAAATCAATTAAGATCTTCAAACAGAAGGTGCTTAAGCATATCAGGTTGCTCTGAATTGAATGTGGCCTCCTGAATAGAGCACAGGAGAGCTCAGACTGCATCCCCTTGTTTTAAAGTGAGTTCTGGGCATTGTGGAGGGGTTGTTGCTTTTTCCATCAGTGGGGACTAATGACCTTGCCACCAAAGAGGTTTTGATTTATCCACCCAAGCAGATAACCACAGCATTACATATGTTGGTCATGCTCTTTTCATTTTGATGAGGTGATGCAAACATCCAGCTGGCAGACTGCTGGTGGGTCTGCCCAAGGCTTGGGTGGAGCAGGTAGATTAGTAGGGCTGGGCCAGCTGCAGCTCTTGATTTTCATGCAGGATTTGCATGGCTCCCACCCTGAGTCTATCTGGGGTGACCTGCAAGGGGCTGTGCTTGCCCAGGAGATGTTTGTCAGGTGATGAGTGGCTTTGTGATGATGTGAAGCAGATGCTGCCATCCAAAATTGCTCGACAATACTCTCTGGGAGCACTGCCATCACCTGCTTTTGGGGTCATCTTCCCTCCCTGAAGCATCATCTCCCCTGGGTCTCTCGCACCAGCTGTGGGATGTGCCCCACTGGCTTGGCTGTATGGTGTGGGATTGTTGAGTAAGCAGCTCGAACTGGCTTTTGTTCATCTTTTTAATGGTTCCCCCCCACGTGTCACACTGGTCAGGAAAAGACTCCATTGATTAGCTCAGCCTTCAGGCTGAAAACATTCAAGCTTTTGACTTGATGCTTTTCAGCCAAGTATTTCACCTAACAGAGCTCTGGGTTGGGTACATGGATACTTTTACTTGTCTGCTCCGACAGGTGGTCTTGGAAAAAATGGGTTTCCTAGCTGAACTTCTATTCTTTAAGAGAAAAAAAAGAGCCAGTCTTAACTTGACTCTCCCCGGGTCTGTTTTATTTCAATAGGGAAACAACTTACTAATTAGGGTAAGACTCTTTAAGAAAATATGTTTTCTATTCCACTGATAGTCAGTTACAAGCGATAACACTGTTAAATGTAGTGCCTAATAAATCTAGAAAAACTACCCAATAAATGTAAGTAATAACAATGATTAACAATAAATTAAATGCAGAGAACTAGGAATGTACCACATTATTTTTAACTAGTCTGGTCCATCGGGTTCTTATTATTCAGTTTGTCCTCCACACCTGGAGTTTATTAGAGTGTAATACAAACTAAACAGTCCCTCAGAGAGGCCATTGGAAGGGCTTAGTATAAAACAATATACAAGTTTAATAGTGGTAACTGACCTTTTTTTCTTTTGCAAAAACGTATCTCAGTAACTTGATTCTGAAGGAAATGTAATGCTTTTTTACATAATCCTAATGGGTGATTTTCTTTTTTTTTTTTTTTGTTTAATTTAGATTCTTTTTATTCACAAGACAGCAAGACCTGTGGCCAAGTCAGGGATCTCCTATTCTTCCAGTTATAAAATACTTACTCAAGAGTATTTTTCTTTCTTCACCCATTTAAAGATCAAGCAAGCAAAAGGGTTAATGTTGTAAGCTATACAAATGATGAAAGTGTACAGTTGGAAATGGCTAAACTTCACCACAGTCATGCTTGGCTAAAGGTTTCAAGCAGCTTAAAGTTCAGGGCTGCTCAGGCTCAAGTGGCTTTTGTTTGGCACAGTGCAGAGATAAGGTTCATTTGCTGCAATATGAATCCAGGCCTGACCTTTAAACACCTCTAAAGTTGGACTAGGGGCGTTGTCTCAAATCAGTGTATTTTGCTTAATATGTACGCATGAGTAACAACCGACTACTCATAATGATGCATGTTGTTTGTAGCTCGGATTTTTAGTTAGCGTTCCTTCGGGTTTTTGTTTTTAAATGTTGGAAAATCATCATTGTCTTTTTTTCTTTCTGTCATACTCCTCCTCCTCCTCCCACTTCTCTTTTGAAACCACAAGCTATGGGCAATAGTAAATCCACAAGACAAAAGATCCTTTTCTAATTTATTTCCCTGAATTTCCATTGTTACACTCATGCCATCTAATGGACTGCAGTGTTTTTCTGTTCTGTTCCCGCTTTTTCAAATAAAACATAGTTTAATGGTTCTGAGGTTTTTAACTGCTTTAAAACTTAAAAACAGCAGTAGGGAAAAGGCGTACTCCCTACACAACGACCTGTAATATTCTGGGCTTTGTATATCCAGTATTGCTGCACACATCCCAAACCCTTATGTTGTTTCAGACTAAAAATCCCTTTGTCTGGATGCCTTTACATGCTCTAAGCCAGAATTGCAGACATTGACACTGCAAATTAGCCCATAAAAAATGACTAAAAGCCAGCTCAGTAACAATTAAGAAGGAACATTATATTCAGTGCTGTTCAGAGGTGCAAATAAGTCAACTAACATGGAATATGGAGCAGGGACAGGAATATTTCTTTATAATGTACATTATCTTCAGACCTACTCATCTTGCAGGATTGGCTCCAATTCTTACTCACTAAAACAGTGATGCCAGAAACCACATACAGCTTGCTCACTGTAAGCCTTCATTTTATAATCAAAACCACTTTTATTTTGATTCACTCCTCCTTCATTTTAAGGGATGTGAAACTATTTCTTGTTTCTGTAAAGGTCATCTTCTCTTCAAACACAGACTTGTTCAATTGCTTAATCAAACAACCAAACAAACGCTGCAATAATAACTAATATTTTGAAACAAATAAATGACAAATACAGTTGCCAATGATTTTTCAGGTGGGTACTTGTTTTGGTTTGGGATGGGTTTTTTCTTCCCTAAGCATTTTTGGCAGAAAAAGAACCTCAGAAGGAATAATATTTCTGGACACTTTTGTGAAAGCAGTCAGGAAAAATGGAGTTTGCTGTTGTACCAAGAGGATTTAACTTAATGTTTATCAGCCAATAAAGTTGGATCCATGGTTCCAATTCTTTATCTGTGATCTGGTCCATATTCCTAAAAAGTTACAGTCTGAAAAGTGGAAAAGCACCACAGACCCTGCAGTGCTGTGTGTCAGTGAAAACCCAAATCCAAGATGCCATCACGTGGGGAATATGCACTCAGACAGGTTGTGCTCAGGGGAGCAGGAGGTAGAAAGGCAGGACTGACCCTGGCTTCCCAAAAAGGTTTTGATTGCCAGCAGGTTTTCTTGGCTAGTGGACATACTGCTCTGCTTCTGCATGTCCACCATGTGAAGTGTCGGGTTTGCAGAGTGCTTTGGGCTGTCCTGGCCATGGGGGAGCTGGGGCTCCCCATCATGCATATGATGCTCATTATTTATTGTGGGCCAGGAGACAACACACAGTCACAGCTGCCTCTTGCCAAAATGATGCAGCCCACCGGTATCCTTGATATCACAGCTTCAGCGGGGATGCCCACTGTGGGCCTTGCTGATGTTAATGAAAAATTCACCAAAATCAGGAGAAACTTGAAGGCTCTTTGTTGCTCCTACCAACAGGGAAAACATGCTGGTTTTGTAGTACACGGACCTGCTCTCATTTACACTGATGTACCTTTATTCAAAGAGGAAATCCTGGGTTACTCTGACTTAAGGTCTGCCCCTGGGAAACATCCTGAGTTGTTTTAACAAAGCTGTGTTCTCCAGGCTATCATTTCCATAACTGGATGTCTGTCCTGCTTGATCCATGCCCTCATCAATATGCTTAGTGCGAGCATTATTTGATTTGATTTATTCTGCTTTCTTTGGAATCATAGATTGATCCCACATAAAAATTCCTGGGGAAATCAGGTAGTTTCTGTGTAGCACTTGATTTTCACTGCACTGCAGCCCCCTAAAAACTGTCTGAGACGGAAAGGTACAGAGGCTAAGAATCAAAGCAGAAGGCAGGCTTCCACAATAAGCTGAGGCTCAAATAAAAATGCATAGACATAGGTAATGATGGCTGGGAGAGGAACCATTCTTTTGCAGTTGAATATATCAAGCATCCAAACAAACAGTAGCTTGTTTTTCGTATTTCTTTTTTTACATAATGTACCTTTTGGGAGTCAAAGCCCTATGCATAATTAAGGAAGTTTCTTTTTTAACCAGATACACTGTGATGTGTGCTCTCTATATAAAATAAATAACCATTGCAATATGAGAACCGCAGGGTCATTTTGTCCCTCCACTTCTCCCTCCGCTTTGAATGTTGTCTATGGAAAATAGACACCATATCCACTGCCTCCTAAGAGCAACACTATGATCTCACAAACTCCTGTATCATGGGACCCTGGGTGCTGACAAATAGGCAGCAGCATAGACCATCTCTGGGAGAAACAAATAGTGCACGGAGGTGAGGCTGGGCTGGGAACCAGGGAGCCAGAGCATCCCTGTATGCTCTCCTTCCCAGGCCATGTATTGGCATAGAAATAATTTCTCCTTGATTCCTGCCCTCATTCATGGACATGTCCCATGAGGAAGTTTTTGCTCTGCTTGTGTTATGCTTTTATTTGTACAAGGTTTGGGAATCTTTTGGAGAATAGTGATAGCCAGGAATGAAATGTTATTATGGTGTGATTGTATTGCCATTTAAGAGGTGTGAGAATGATAGGCTCTGTCTCAGAGGCAGAATCTTGCCAGGGTCAAAGACTACTTGTGCCCTAAGCGCTCCTTGAAACTGCTGGCTCTCTGAAAGTATTTTAATGGTGCAAGCTCAGGCTCCGATGAAGACAAAGGGTACCAGGACACACAACAATAGGAGAAAAATGAGTGCTACTATGGCCCTAGTAAGCTTAGGAGTGAGTTTAGCCTTTTCTATGAGGACGCTGGTTACCTGTACACTTCTGTTGCTCTGCTCCAGCATAATCAGTGGGTTTGAGAAATTACTATGCCATTTTAAAGAAAAATGTGAAACCTGGAAACAAATTAATGCTGATGCAAATGAATGAAAAACCTACATAGGTTGAATGGGGACTGCCTAAAGGCAGAGCATGTCTGAAAACCAAGCTATTTGCTCAGGCTTTTTGGTAAATCCTGTTGTCCTTTACACATCACAGCCTGGAATACCTGTCTCTTTGCAGGCAATGTTGACTTGTACGGGTTTTTTTTCCTAAGGTATTTGCATGGAGAGCTCCTACCCCACGTTTAGGAAAGAAAAATCAACACAAGTTAAACTTCACCCTGGGGCAAAGACTGCTCTTGGACTTGCCAGATGTCTGGCTCCAGTCCAGGCAGTCTGACTTCCAGGTTGGGCTTTTGTGAAAGAAGCCAGCCCTTGGGAACAAACAGGTAGGAGGGCTCCTTGCAGCATCTCCCACAGTGTAAAGAGTGGGGGGAGACAGATGTTTTTGGGCCTGAATACAGGCCAGCTAACCTGTGGTCATCTAGGGTGGGCTACATCAGGGACTCACTGCTGGTGGGACTCAACGTGCTTGGAATTCTGCAGAGCACACGGACGTCATGTCCTACCACCTGGGGTGGCTGATGGACACCAGGGGCTAGTCCATAGGATCAAGAGAGAAAGGGATACTCCATCTCCATCACCTTGTTTTTTTGAGCTGGATTTTTCATGTCAGAAGTGCTCTTCCCTCACCAAGCAGTTAGTCTATATCCCACTATGCTGACCCAACATTTTCAACCTTCTCTTGGGCTGCAAACAGCAAGATGCCCAGCTGTGATTAGACAAACCATGCGTAACTTCCCAGTGCTTTACAAATGCAGAACTAGGAAAGAGTGGTGGTGTCAGGGCTTCATAATTTCCCATCCACAGGCTGGTCCCTTGGTAGTCACAGCTGGTGGCTTCAGGCTTCAGGTGGCCCAGCTCCAGAGCTCATGCAGTTATAACAGCCTTACTAATAACATCTTGCTTCCTTTTTCTGAACCATGTTATTTCAGGGCCTGGGCCATTGGCTTTTCCTGTATCAAATGCCAGTGCCATGATCTGCCAGGAAATGCTTTGAATCTTTAATATTGGAACTATACTGGTGATGCATGTCCCTTCCAACCCTTTTGCCCTACTTTTTCATAACTGTGTCAGGGTGACCTCAAGCCTGAGCCAATCTGCTCATTCCTACCAAGCCAGGAGATCCTCAGCTTTAATTTACCAACTTGGAGACTTTTTAAGGGAGAAAAAAATCTTCAGATGAAACACTATATTTCAAGATGATTATTGTTATAGTTAATGGGAAAGCAGTTTATATGAAACACTCTGTTCTCTCTATGTCCCACACTTCCACAGGACATGCTGGATAACTGGTATCATAAAAGTGTGCTTTTGGCAGGATTCAGACAGCAATAAAGTTATGCACTTTAGATTACAGCTAAGAGAGAGAAGGGAGAGAAAGGAAATTCCTTCAAAAATTATAATTTCAACATGATAAAGTTGGCTGAAGAAGTGCAGCAACAGATAAAAATCAGCCTTGGTAAAAGGCTGTGACCATTCAATAAAACAATGGAGCACCGAAATATGCAGAAAGTGTTTTACCGTGAATTAAAAGTGCAGAGAGTCCATCAGTGAGCAGCGGTTAGCTAATGAGAAAAGCAGATGCATGCATTTAGGAAATGTAAAAAAACCTTAAACCTTGTAAATTTTTATGGATTGCCCCTTGCATCAAAATATGAAAACCAGGTTAAAAAAAAATCAAACCACACAAAAAAAGCTAAAACAAAAACCCCACCAAGTATATCCATGAAAGAATTAGGAGACATAGCCAACAGAGAAACAAAAAATCCTTTAGAAAAAGCACTGTTGATATATTGAGAACAGAAATACTGAGACATAGAAAAATAATGATTTTTGATTCTTCTGAACATATTTTTTCTTCCCCAGTTATAAACCAGATTTTTCCAGCTCCTTTTGGCAAGCCCAGTGTGTTGGATCTATTGAATAATGGGTATGTTCTAGAGGTACATCCTCAGAAGGACACCTACACACGATGAAGACAGTTTTACCAACTGTCGATTGAAGTCTACAGGTAAGTGTTTGCCCTAGAGTCATCCAAAAATCCAGAGTGTCCTCTGGAAGAGCAAAACATTTAGGACCCTAGATTTTCATATCTTGTTCATCAATTTAAGACAATTCCTTTGGAAGGTACCATACAGGAAAATCCAATCTACAAATACACATTCAGAACAGACAAAAGAGTGCTTTTAAATTTAAGGCAGCAGCTGGCAAAACTGATTTAAAAGAAAAATTGATGTGTGGTGTGGAGGCAATGTTAATACAATCCAGTTTATGAATGTATTGGTCAGGTAATTTTGCAGGATATGAAGTTTTTAAAAATCTATCAAAAACTTTCTTTTTTTTCTTATCATTAACACCATTACATGCTCTATTCATGAAGAAGCAGTCTCTTTGTCTGACTGATAAACATTCAGAGGACTGTAGCTGTCTTCAAGTAACTATAATTTAGGTGGAAAGTCTTCATCTGGCATAGAGGGATATTTTAGAGCTGCTCTATGCATTGCCTCTGTCAGTATATTGGTCCTCAAGAAGCCAAAGTTTAAGGCCTCACCCCTCCTTACTTCAGGCAAGACCCTCCTTGAGGTTGGCTGCCCTCCAGTTTGCTTGCCAGAGCATGAAG
>JBCJKH010055973.1:15429-49299 GCA_039877255.1 Loriculus beryllinus | reverse complement strand
CCACACTCAAAGCAAAACAGCAGTGAGGCATTGTCTGTGTCAGTCCTGTCCTGCCCTCCACTGCTCTCCAGTGGTCTGGGACATGGTGTTGAAAGCAGGCCCCCAAGCCCAGCAAAGCCTCCCTGCTCTCACCTAGCAGATCCCCTGAGAAGTTGACAGGTAACACGATGCCCACGGAGAGCACACCCACAGCCACCAGCAGCCCGATGATGTGCCTCTGGAAGGACAGGTAGTGCACCGCATCACCCCCACACTTGTCCCGGATCTCGTCATCCCTGCCAGGGAGAGAAACACCCTCAATCTTCCACATTCCCTCAAGTGCTGGAGGGAGAAAAGCACGAGGGCATGCCTGCCCTCCTGGTGAGCCCACACAGCACCCCTGGTCCTGCCATACACATCTGTGACCAGGCCCTGGGGTAGGGAGCCTAGCACCCAGCCTTGAACCAGCCTAGGCAGAAACCTGTCCATTCAACTCTTACTGCAGCCCCACTCTCCATGTGCCAGCCTTCATCCCCGCAGGACAGGCAGCTGGACACATGCAAACCCCAGCACATACCCTTCTGGTGGGGCTTGCCTCCCCTGCTGAGATACTGTCCCACAGTGTTCTGAAGCTAAATGCTTGGGGACTATGCCTGAGCATCAGCAGGCTGGGGGTGTCTCCCTGCATCACCCAGCTCCCCCTTCGTAGCAGTTCCTTGGATAGCAGTGCCCCTAGAAGGAGTCCCAGGGAGGGGAGCAGGGGAGACCAAGAGACCAAGTGATGCTCTTCTCTGTCACAGACCCACTATGTGACCTTAGTTTTGGCTTCAGTATTCTTTTATCTAGTCCCATCTTTGCTTGTCCTCTCCAGAGGACACACTTTGCTTGTATTCCTCATGAGAGGGGGCTGCAGCAAGGGCAGTGACTTCACACAGCTGTACTGCGCTGGGCACTCTGAGGCCCTGCCATGCCTTTCCTTCTTCCCCACGTGGCTCCCCTGTGCAGGTCCTGGGCCACTTACTTTATCCTGAAGATGGCTGTCAGCCAGGAGCAGAAACCCTGTGCAGAAAGAACACAGGAGGGGCTCACATCATTCTATGTTCCCTTATCCCCACTCTCTCCTCCAAAGGCTTGGCACCACACTGGTGCCCTTGCACCTCCAGAGACTTGGCTCAGGTAGAGGACAGACCATATACACCCAGACATGCAGAGCCACGGATGGGCCAAGATTAAGATGACTGTGCTAATCCATTGGACACAACACAGGCTGGACTCTGCCATGTGGCTGTCCAACCTCCCAGGCAACCCATGGGCTCTGGGGGCACCTAGAAAATGCACTACTTTAGCCATCTTTCTGAATGAGAAGAGCTCTGTGGGGACTGGGAAAGCTGGGCCAAGCCAGTGCTCCTCAAAGGACACCTGGGGGAGGAGTATTTCCTGGATGCTTCACCACCCATTCATTACACCCTGTTACTCTACTGAACTCTGCCTCCCCTTTTGAGAGGAAAACAGTAGTAGACAGCAGTGTGAAGAGAAGCTGGCAAGTACTGTTTGCCATGCTGAGACACCAGGTTGGACAGATGTCCATTAAAGCCACAGTTATGCACAGCCTACTTAAAGCACATGTCTAGAAGCCACAGTTATGTCACCTTGAGGTCTACACCACATTCACATGCTACAAGGTGTGGGAATTAATGCCTGGGGATAGGCAAACCCTGTTTCTTCCGAAGAGCCCTTGGTTCAGTCAAGCTGTGGGCTCCTGGCCACATGAAAGCAAGGTGTTTGACTCTTGCTGCTACTCACGTTGTCCCTCTGGTCGAAGTCCACAGAGCTGGAGACGGAGGTGAGGCGCTCATAGCGGTCATGGTTGTCGGAATGCAGGGCGGAGGCTACGCTAAAATGACAAGTGGGAGGTGAGGGAGAGAATTAGGAGATGTGAGGATGCAGGCTGGCCAGGAACCAAGAGCACCCAGAAGACTGACCCAGAGGTTAATTCAGGTCAGTCTGCTCCGGTTGAGATGGAGAGAGGTGAGATCAGAGACAGCAGTAAACAGAGACCCCCCCTCAGCAGGCTTGGCCACAGATGCTACTCACTCAGCACCTTCTGAGAGGCACTTGTGTTATGCAGCAGCACTTGTGAGGAGGGGCTGGCAGTGCCTGCCATGAACGAGAGACAAGGTCTGTTAAGCACAGAGTTTATAGAGGAGAGGAGGTGGGAACCAGAGGGAGTCGCAGCTCCTCCAGCTCTGGTGCGGCCACAAGGAGGCAGCCCCAGAGCTCCGGAGAGGTGGTGGCAGCAGCTCTGTGCTTCCCTTGGGGAAGGAAAGGTTGGGAGTCTGGTGAGCTCCACCCTGCTAGACCAGCTCTCCACACCTTCAGCGCAGGCAAACCCAGAAGGAAAAGGAACGCAGCTGAGCCCCAGTGGGTGGCTGGAGTCCAACCTGCTCTACAGCCTCAGCTGAGCCTCCTGCCTGGAAATCCCTCCAGCATGAGTAGGGCAGGCAGCTAGAAGTGAAAGGTCAGGAAAGCAAGAGAGGTGAATATACCAGACCGCTCTACTCCAGGCACAGGCAGGGTCCTAGAAGAAGAACCTGCAGCAGAATCAACCAAGGCAGACAACAGCCCCCGCTATGAATGGAAGCAGAAGGCAGCTGGCAAATGAGACAGGAAAATGATCAGACCTAAATTAAATAGCACTTGCAAGACAACAACAGCAGCAGGCTGGGACCTTGGAGGTGCATGAAGAGATATGGCTGATCTAAAGGCTAGAAGCAAAGGATAAAACCAGATGAAAATATGGTCTCTCTGTAACCAGTAAACGTTCAAGGAGGATCGGATGATCAAGAACCAGGAGAAGCAGCCGAAAGACAAGGTGGATGACACTATGGGAATGAGAATGAGCAAAATACTCTTACAACCCTGCTGAAGGAGAGAGGATGGGACACATAGCCTCTGTCAGAGCACAGCAGCACCTGCTGAGTCCCTAGCTGGAAGTAACGGAGAAAAGAGATGAGCTGAAGGTCATGGGACTACAGCAGTGCAGATTCAACAGTGGTGTGCAGCCTTGCACCTGTGCAGCCCAACACCCTGTTCTGCTGGATGGACAGCCTAAGTTTCGACCAAGCTCTTGGACCCTTCAGCTCCAGAGGGCTTGCAGCTGGGTGCAGGGAGCAAGGGCAAATTTCTGCTGTCTGAAGCCCTGAGGAGAGCCCAGTGTGATGACATGGTGTGCTTTTGGCTCCTCAGTACTGGAAGAGCAAAGGGCAGAGCAGATGCAGCACTGGAAGGAAGAACTGAGTAGAGTGCCGTGTTATGAGATGACCAGGCTAAGTCAGCTCCATTTGCAGGGATGCAGACACAATAATGAGGATGACCTGCAGTGCTAATAAGACAGAAGAGGCCGAACCCTGCCAAAGATGGAAAGCTGTAGAGGGAGCTCCAGTGGTACCTGCACCTAGCACTAAACAAAATAAGTGGATGGCAGCAAGGTTGCCCTAAACCATGAGAAGATTAAGGTGGGACCCTACCTGCTGCCCCAGGCTTGCTGCCAGCCTCACCAGGGAAGAAGGACAGGGTCCAAGGCAGTGCTAACTTCAGGCCAAAGGAATCACAGGCTCCAGGACGGGAGGCCAGGCATGCCATAGAAAGGGCTTGCTGCAGCGTGAGGCAGGAGGTGGCTATGCAGATGGCAAGCCCCACAGGGCTCTGTGAACATTGCCCTTACGCAGAGCTGTGGGTAGGTTGCCACGACTTCCTGGTACACTGAGTCACTGGTTAAGAGTGCTGATGGCTACCACAAGCCCTGGCAACTGACAGGACAAGGGCCTTTGCTTGAGAACCGGCAAGTGGACACATCAGACAAACATACCCTTTCGCACCAAGAGCGATGCTGCACATTCAAGGGCTGGGAGCACTAGGTGGCATACACGTGTCCCTGAGCCCCAGCACAGAGCACAGCTGGGATGGGAAAGTGCCACCAGCCTTGGAGGAGCACAGCCAGGGTGAGGTTTCCTCACTGAGCTCCACAGGCTTTTGGACGTTTCTGGCTACCAACACTGTCCCAGCTCAAGCAGTAGGTTTGTTGTGGGGTATGGGAGAAGCAAGAGCAAGTTCAGATGAAGAACAGGAGCAGGAAGAAGTGGCCTCCTGGAGAGAGACAAGCACTCATGAGGATAACTGAGTTGCCTCCCCGCAAAAGCCTCATAGCATGATGGTTCTGCTAACTCTGCCTTACTTCCCTCATAAGATGTTAGCAGGGAAAAGTTGCCAGACACACGTGAAGCAGAGCCAACCACTAGTGAAGCATTCAGGCATGAACAAGGGGTCCCCTCTACACCACAGGTACCACCATTGCTATTTTTGTAACTCCAATTGCTCTGCTCCTTTGGGGGCAAGGAGCAGCTACAAAAATAGGAGCACTCCTGTGCTCTCTCAAGGCAGCAGCAGTGGCAAGCCCCTGCATTGCAAGTGGGTTGGAGTATGAGAAGTGAGGGTGCAGCTTGCTGCCTTGGCCTTAGACCTGTGTGAGCCTGTCTGGAGTGACCTCGCAGGCTCTGCACCATCAGCTGTCTGTCTCCTCTGTGGTGTGTACCACCCAGCCAGTTGGCAAGGCATAGGGGATGCTCTTTTCTTAGCCACAAAAGCAGCAATAGGGAAGAGCAGGGAGAGAGGGTCCATGGCAGGGTTTAATGGGCAATGCCAGGCCATGGTGCTGGAGGATGCTCTCAGCAATGCTGAGACAACAAGTTCACTCCTGCAAGAGGAGAGAGAAAGGACAAAGGTGCTACCTTGCTGGGTGTGCTGCCAGTTGGGATTATGTGGCAAGAGACAAGGGCCAGTACTTGCCCTGGGCCCAGCAGCCTCATCAGGTAAAGGAAAAAAAAGCTGTAAGTCTTGCAACAGGATCCTCTCTGTGCATCCACCTGCCCCTGCAGCCAGTGCAGGAGCAGTCCTCGTGGCACCCTGGCACAAGAAGGATCAGGCAAAGGACGTGACCAAGTGTGCTGTGGGCTCAATCGGGTTTATTTTCTCCATCATAAGGCAGGATAGCTGGAGGTGGTAGGGCAGCACATACGATGTGGCAACATCCACCTTGGCCAGGACAGGGAGCTCCTTGGCACTGCTGCCCCTGTGAGTGCAGCATCCAGCTGTGGTAATGGCTGACACACAGGGAAGGGAAAGAGAAGAGCGTGAATCCACTGAAAGGCACAAATCCAAGCCCAAACTCCCAGCTACTTAGGTTAGTTCAGAAGCAAGACAGAAAACTGAAAGAGAACAGGAGAAAGAGAGAGAAAAAGAGAAAGCAAGAGAGAAGAAACGAGACCCTGAGAGAACAACATACTATTCCCGCTCCTCTCGCTCCGTCTGCCAGCGTCGGCGCCTGGGGGCACAGAAACAGAAAGGGAGAGGTTACAACCCTGGGAGCAGGTGCTGGGTCTCCTCTGTCACAAGGAGCTACACATCTGGCATGGCTCCACACTGTCCTGGGGAAGAGAAACCTGCTGATGGTCAGACTGGAGTAGACCTTGCTTCCAGAGCCCAGCATCACCCCAAATCAACCCAGAGCCCCCAACAGCCTGGGGGCAGAGTGCTTTGCTGCCAGCTAAAGGGAAGCTGGCCTGGCTCCACACCATGGGTGCCCCAGAGAGTCCCTGAGGGACAAGGCCAGGCAGGACAACCTGCCAGGGCTGCCCAACTGCTGTCTAAGCTCCCCTTCCATGCCTTTCCTCCCCAGCCAGGCAGCCAACACACTCGTATGCTATCCTCCCAGAATGCTCTTCCCACCCTGCACATGAGTCAAGCAGTAGCAGCTCCTCCCTGGACCCCTGGCCCTGGTGATCCCCAGCTCTTACCATACCATACACTTACCAGCTGTCCCTCACCAAAGAGTTGGCATCCCTCAGCCTTTCTGCCTACAGCCACTGCTCCCACTCCCTTGCACAAAGGTACTCAAGCATCACCTCAAGCATCAGAAAAAGACCACCTAAGTCCAGACCTGTGCATCATGTGACCAACAGTAAGCACTTTCATGACCTAAGCTTTCATGTAGGCCCAGAAAGCTTAACCCTGAGGAGTTGCTGCCCTCATACAGCTGTTACCTTCTCCTCTTTTTCCCCCAATGTCCCTACATTGCTGATTCCTCAGGCCAGGCCAGAAAAGGAGGGGCTGAAGAGCCACAGGGACACAGCTGCTTCTCTAATGCCATCCAGGACCACTTACTTAAACCAGAAGAGTTCCTGGTTTGGTGCTGGAAGAAAACAACTCTTTGCACTGTTGTGCACGGAATGCCTAAAGAGCAGCTTGCTTGAATCTGTATTGCCAAAGAAACCAAAGAAGCTGGAGCTCAGCCCCATTTGAGCCTTTAGGTGCAATGAGCTCATGGAGCTGATTCAAAGGGAAGAACCATCTACCACAGCCAGCCTTCAGAAATTGCATTTTGCCTCTAGCACGTGACAAAACATCACAGGCACAGAAAACCACCCCTGGAGAGGGGCAGACTATCTGCACATCCCTTCTGGCTTAATCCAGGAGAGCTCCCTGTTCTGCAGAGAAGGAAAATAATCACTGGCCTTCTTACTGCTGCCAGCAAAAACAACCATAGCATCTCATTCTGCTGTGGAGCTGCCATCCCTAATGGGCCCTAGCTTTTGCCAACAGACACTATAGCCCAAAAATGCATTGGGTAGGAAGGATCCATACCCAGACCGACTCATCAGCACTTAAGATGCAAGCTACACCCACATTAGCACAGCAGTCCTGCACCTGAAAATGCAGCCTACCACTTTAAAGTGCTCTTAATGAGAATGACACCCAGCTGAGCCAAAGACACCTTCATAGGCTTAACAAAGCCTTCACTGTGGCAGCCCTCACCCTTCCTGTGACCTCTTTCCTCTTTCTCTTCCTTCCATCTGCTGTTCCTCTGTCACTGTAGGGACAATAAGTTACATGGAGCCAGTAGCCACTCCCTGTGTTGGGAGAAGGATGCTGTAGCAGAAAAGCCAGTATGTGAAGATTTTTCCTGTTCCTGAAGCTCAGGGGATGCTTGCCTCTCCTCCCCAGCTGCCCCCAGCACATGCAGAGTTATTCACCCTTTCTGCACCACACAAAGAAGGGTACCACGCATGCCCTTCTCCCATGCTTACCTGTCAGCATCAGTCACCAGGGCCAGGCGTCCGTAGTCCCAAGCAACTTTACGCAAAATTGAAAAGACAAACAACAGTACCTAGAAGAGAGCAAAGGAAGAACTGTGAGGTGAGGCACTGTCCAACTCTGCACAGAGCCACAGGAACAGGCAGGGTAGGAGGGGACAGAACTGCTCAGCTACAGCACACTGAGATCACGGGACAGCACAAGTTTCCCAGGGCTGTTAAAATCAAACTATCTGGGTGGCTGTGGGAGGCAGAGGTCCAGGGCGTAACACACAGTAGTAAGACAGCCACAGGATCAAAAGGCCGCTCAGATCCCAGAGGGGTGAGATTATTCCTACAGTATCTGTGGTCCTGCAGTTTCTAAGGAGGAACAAGCAAAGCCTTTGGGTGGGTAAAGCTGCAGGGACTTGAGACCATAAGCAGGAGGTCTGGGACGCAGGACTCACCTAATCTGACCCACATCCTTAGGAAAATTTGCAACACCTTCCATGGGCTCAATGTGGTAGCATTTAAGTCAACAGTGGCTAAGCCCACAGTAGGTAAGGAACATGATCAGGGCCACGAAGTGAAGTCAGCCAGCAGCGAAGTAATGGATGGCATTTGGGGCCCTCAACATTAACCACCTCCCTTCATGGCTAATCACGGAAGAAGGTGCTGAAGCCAACAGCAGGCAGACTTACGAGAAAGCACATAAAATCAAGGGCTAGGACAGTGGGCACCCCTCCGAAAGGCAGCCCCTGCAGCACGGTACTGCGGATGCGGGCACTGTAGCAGTAGTCCTTGGTGCTGTTGTTGCATGTGGAGGTTTTGCAGGTGGCCCCCGCTGAGCCAAGGGTGGCAATCACGTAGGGAAGCATCTCTACAGCTTCATCGTCTTCCCTGGGGAAAGAAGAGAAAGGCATGGTTAGAAGCACAGCAGCTGAACAACAACTGCTGGAGTTCGGGGCCTGCCTTGCCTGCTACCTGAGGCCTCCTCTGCCCTACAGGATTTCCATGGGCACCGGTGGCCAGGGAGAGGTCACTTGGAGAAGCCTACTGAATGTGAGGGTGCTGGAAAAGCCCAGGTACTTCAGCAGCTGTGGTCCCACCATGCACAGTTCCCAAGCTCTCTTCCTTGCTCCCCCACTTCCATGCCCTTTAGGTGCATTTCTTTCTCACAGACTACTACTCTTCCTGGGAGATGGTGTGTCATCCCCTCCACCTCAGCAGAGAGAATGTTCAGGTACAGGAAAGAACAAAGGGGTGGGGGGGTGGGGGGGTGAAGTCACATCTGGATGATGGAAACAAACTGCTATGGGACAGTTGCTGCATCATGATCCCACAATTTCCTTTGCCTGTCTGCATGCCATTAACTTTATTAGGCTGACTCACCACCTTCTGCTCATTGCAGGCCTCAGCCCCCAGGTCCCAGGGCACCCATCAAGGGATAGTTACACCTCCTGCTTGCTTGCTTTCTTTCCTCTGACTTGGATGCATTGAGATGCCACCACACAGAGGGTGAAGAGGAGGCTTAGCCTGTCAAATACTTATTTTGGTGCACCTCAGATTGCTACAAGACCTGCAGCTGGGCTTGTGTCAGCACCACTGCAGTGTCACTGCTTGGACATGGGGAGATCTTTCTCCTGTGCAGAGTAGCTCCATGGGAAACACAGAGAAGACTATGCTAGCAATGGATAAATGAAAATTGAGCATCACTGGGATGATCTAGAAATGACAAACCGAGAGCAGAAACACAACCACTTTGTGTAACAGGGAGAGAAAATTCTCATCAGCTGCAAAAGGAAGCACTGATAACAGACAGAAAGACCTACCCAGGCTGCTGATCTCTGAATCTCTCTTCTTATCCAGCATCAGCCAACCATCCCACGTGTGTACCACGTAGAAAGGCTGGATGGCATAGCATCACTTCTGGGCAATGCTCAGGTGCTGCTTACCCAAGCCCAGAAATGTCATCCTTGTGGGATGGGCAAAAAACCCATGCTCAAAGCATGAGAAAGCCACCACCACTGCCCTGTGCTGGCTTCACACATGTCCCAGAGATGCCCTCCTGCCACCAGCCCTTGCAGCTCTGCGTTGGATGGCGACATTGGCAGGGAGGGCACAGGGCTCTTCCCTCCAGCTCACAGCCACATCCTGGCGATTTCCTGCCTGGCTGCAGAGATTTATCAGCGTCACAACACAGCACTGACTGGATAATGGGCACCAAACCGTTCACTGCGTTGTCCTGGAGAGCTCTGCTTCCAAGTGAGGCCTCCCAGCTCAGCTGGTATGGATGCACAGCTGGAAACCAGCTGGAGCACCAGTGATGAAGGGCAACACAACAAGCAAAGACCCAGCTGGGTACAGGCATTGAGGGGGGTCAGCCAAATGGGAAAAGCCACTAATCAGCTTGTAAAGAGACAGCCACAGGTATAAAGCTGGAGTGGGGCTGCTGGGAGCAAAAAATGGGAGTATAAAAGCAGGAGAAGAAAGCCAAGCCATGAGATCACAGTTGGGAAACAACTGGGAAGCCAGGCAGGATAATTCACCCTGGCTGAATTAACAAGAAACTTGGAAGCTCCAGGGGAAGGATGGAAAGAAATGATGGGATGAAACTCACCAAAGGGAAGTCACATACTTTGGAGCGTGAACGCTTATATCCTCCAGGTTTTACTCCCAAGTGCCAGCCTAGATGGACTCACTGCAAAGGGAAATTACCTCTCATTCCTCTTTTTGGGAATCTTGTAAACTTTTAGGTTGTATATGGTACCTTGCAGCAACGAATTCCAGATATTGAATAAAAGACTATGACCCTACTGCAACTGCCCAGCCTTCGGCTCTCCTTTCATAGTGAGAAGCCAAAGAATAAAAGCCTTAAGTTCACTACTATTAAGTGCCTTCTCTTTCCCATGACACAGTCTCTTCCAGCTCTAACCACTCTCACCACACACCCCAAATATATCCTCTCTTTTGACCCCATGGAAAGGTGACCAGAACTGCATACAATATCCTGAGTAGGAAAACGACCTTGGCTGCCAGAACAGCATCCTGATGCTCTCAGCATCTCTCTTTATGCTACTCCTTGTACGGTTGAGCATGATTTACTTCTTCGATGGCACCTTTGCACATTGAGGACAAGTACCTCCAACCAGCCTGCAATGCTGCTGCCCTGAGTAGCCACAGTAATTTAGAAGCCAGCCATGTCCCAGAACAAATCATTCCTTCCAATACACCCGGCTGCACACTTCTAAGAACCCACTTTGTCACGACCTCACACCACTTCACAGGGTGTCACTTCATCTTGACAGACCTCAACAACTCCAGGGTATCGGCAGATTTTAGGCACCTTGCTGCACATTATCTTTTCTGGATCATTAATAACCACGAACCTCATCCCTCTGCTCTTGTCACGCTAAAATTGTCCATTCCTAGGCTTTGTTGGTGGACCCCCAGCCAATTTTTGATCCATGAATATGCATCTCTTCTAGTGGGCAGTTTTCTTGACAATCTTTTGTGAAGGATTTCAGAGGTTTTCTGAATACCCAGGCTAATTATAAAAGCTGCCTGAATATTACCTACTATTTTATAGAAGTACTGAAAGACTTGCAACAGATCAGGGAGGTTTGATTTTCCTCTGCAGAGAGCAAACTGGTTTACCTCATTCCTGCATGTTTTATAGCCCCATTTTCTGGTAGTCTTTCTACAAAAATGAGGCTCACATGCTCAAACTGCCCATGAGCCTACTATAATCATTATTCATATAAACCATTGTATGTTCAAGATGAACTTTGCAAGCCTATGGGTAATTTAAGCCACATTTCACAGAGACAGGTCCCACAGATGTAGTTTTTTCCCTGAAGCCTAGATGATGGCCTGGAAGGGACTGGAGATAAGTTTTCTTAGCTTTTCCAACAACCCAACCAGAACACCCAGTAATGGAAAAGCTGGGGCATATGCCCAAGGCTTACATTGCCTTTTCATCAGCCCAGCCAGGTGACACAGTGGGAGTCAGCACCATTCTCTGGTATGCAAGCTCCCACCAGGCTGGTAAGCACAAGAAGGGGTTCCCCATGGAGACAGAAGTGCTTCAGGGGTACGGGAGGGCTGTGAAAGCTTGCAGGGACATGGTTAAAAGGTGCCTTTCCTGGTCCCTCCTTCCCGTGGTGTGCTGTAGGACACAGGGAGCATGGTTCTGCCTGGGCTGAGATGCTAACATCAGTACAAACACCAAGAGCCAAGGCTCAGGGAATTGGTGGGAGGCTGTTGCAATGGATGGGGTTATGGGAACCAGCCTGTGGTGTCCAAGCCCTTTCCTGACCATTAACACAGCTTTCCACCACAGCACACAGAGGGGCCAAGGAGGCAGTAAGAGCAGGACATCAAACCAGGTCCCACGCACGCCCCAGAACCTTCCCCTCCTGCACCATGTGCATTTAATGCTGACTTCCTCAAAGCTGCAAAGACAGCATAGAAGAACCTGCCAAAAGGCATTTGTGGCTCTTACTCAGCAGTTCTGGACTCCATCCCCTTCTCTGTGAGCAGTGGGAAGCGGGGGGAGGGAGGAATGGCAGTCCCCCTGCTTCCCCATTCCCAGAGAAGCCTGCTCCCTGCCCCAAACACCCAGCAAGACTGGTGTGTCCATGCTGTCCCGTGTTTCCATGTCAGGAGCAGAGGCATCCTGCTTCCTAGTTGAAGACCCTAAAGCACATCCCACTGGGTGCTGCAGGGCACCAGCTCCCACCCCCTAAGCCGTGTGTAAAGGCAGTGCTTGGAACTGCTGCTCTAGAAGGCTTGGCAGGGCAGCGGCTCTCATCCTCCTCACCTTTGTCCTTAGCCTGTAGGTCACCACATCTTGCTGGGTTTTTCCTCTTGGATGAGCACCTATGTGGAGCCAAACAAGCCTGCAAGCTCTCATCCATCCATTGCAAAGGGAAAGAGCAGCGGCATGAGGTTAGGAAGGCCAGGAGGAAATGCCTTGGCTCTTCCACGTCTGCGTGTCAGCTGCAGAGTGTGCAACAGGATGCTCACAGTCATCCTCCAGTCTGGGAAGGGGGTAACACCTAGCAGACAGCTGAGGGACTCTTGCAGGGCAGGGTAAAAGAAGGCATCCACTGAGGAGGCTGCCTTCCCCACTCTGAACTCTGCCGTGCCACAGCATCGCTTGGACACACAAAAATAGCACTGCAGGCCCCTCCAAATGCAGCATTTCCTGTTCTCACCAGCTCATCCTGGAGTCTTTGCCCTTCATGCCCAGCGTCTGCATCCTCTGCCAAACCCCTGACACCAGGGAAAGAAGAACGAGAAATCATTCTGCTGGGGCTCATGCAGGACTGATGCAGAAGCTGCACAGCCAGCTTACAGGCACACAGATGCGCTAACACAGACAAGTGTCTAGCTGTGTTCTTCCAGCCACACCACTGATGTCATGAGGAGGTGACCTGAGAAATGCCTGCAGAAAAATGTAGATCAATAAAGCACGAGCCTGCGCTTGCAGGAAGCGTGACATCAGCACACAAGCTATGCTCATTTGTTTTCTCACCAGTAAATGTTAACAACCCATCTGTCATTAGTACAGCGAGACTGTGCCCTGGTACAGATACATTCCTTTATGAAAAGGTGAAAGTCTCAAAACAGAGCAGCAGCACAGAGACAGGCAGGATACCTGCCTGGATACCAGCAGGCTTGGGATTACAACACAAAAGATTTCCAGATTAAATAAAACCAACAAAACAAGTTAACCAATCCCAAATGTGCTAAATCTCTAGGATTCAGTGTTCAAGGAGGTGAGGTGCGTTTTGGTTCCTGGCCCCAGAGCGTGCTGGGGACATGGCCTGTACCTTGCAGACCTGCTCCTCTGGGGTGCCCTTGGTCACCCAAGCACCATAGTGATCTGTGTCATGATGCCAGCGTCCTGAGCCTGAAGGGTGTATCACCCTCTGCCAGTGCAGCAGAGACCTGCCTGCACTGGGCACTGGGAACCCTCATATAGCAGCTAGCACTCAAAACTGAGGAAACCTCTTCACTCCCCAAGCAGCCACATATGTTACCTACACCTTGCCAGTGAAGCCCAGCAGAGAGAGCTTTGTGCCAACCACCTGCAGCCATGAACAGACCACAAGAACAGGCTGATGCTTGGAGAGCAAAGCAGGGAAAAGCCTCAGGAGAGATAGGAAGAAGGGGTCAGCAAATTAGCTGAAAGCTTTTCCCAGAGTACAGCAGCAAAACAAAGGGGCAAAAACCACTCTTGCTGCAGACAGAGTGGTGGGAAAGCTGCCCTGCACCATGCTTCAGACCTGGTATGGGGTTTTCAGGCAGCTGAGGGTTGGAGAGATGCTGACATGCCGGGTGCATCAAGGAGGAACATGATCTGCAGGCCAAGGGGAAAAGCAAGGAAAAGCAAATGTGCTACCACTGCATTTCAAACAAGCCTGGGCAAAGCACTGACAAGCACACAATAAGGATCAGTCCGGTATCACCAGAAAGGAGGAAGACCTGCCAAAGCCCTGCATCCCTCTGCCTCCTCTCCATCTCCTTGTACAAAGCTCCCTGCATACTTCATCATCTGTATGAGCTAGCCAGGCAGACACCAGGCCTCCAAAGCTTTGATCTGGCAGGCTCGGCTTCTTCAAAGCAAAGCTGAAGTACACCCTTGTCCTGGGTCCTGGGTCCAGCTGGCTTCGCATCAGGCCTCAAATATGTGCCAGCAAAGGGCAGCACACCTTCTCTGTGTGCAAGCTCCCAGCCCGTGGGTTGGCAGGTACTGTCACTGTCAGAGCCAGCCCCTGGCCCCATGCTGCTCAGAGCACTGCTTTGCAGCAGCTTGTGTACTGCTGGCTGTGTCCATCCTGCTGGTCCTGCTCCCAGCGCAGCTGGAAGTACGGCCAACTACACAAGTGCCTGGCAGTGATTGAACTGTAATCTAACTGTAACTACAGGGATAGACTGTGACAGCAGGGTGCCTTGGATCTATGAGAAACCGGGGTTAGATTTTCCCCTAAAGGCAACTGAGGCCTATAGAGAAAACTGAATGAGCAAACAGGAAGGAAGCATGGCTTGCTTCCACCCACCTGAAAGGAGGAGAACTCCTCCAGGAACTCTGTCCTGAACCTGCTAGAGGGTGATCCTGAACGGACACTGATGCATTGGAGACCCCTAGTTACTCCTTGGGGCTCAGTACCGGGCTGCTCCTGTGTTTCAAAGACTTGAAATGGGGCTGTTTGAAAGATGCCCTTCCCTGGGAAAAACCACTCCACAAACTGGCTAATCCCAGCGTCAGGGAAATCTTCAAGTTTGAGGTGAAACCGAGCCATTTTATTGCAGCAACTTTTCCTTGGCAGTCTTCCCTTGACTAGGCCACATCTCACTTGGAGGTTATTTTCCGATTCATGATTTTCAACAAGGGGAAAAGGTTTTGGGGGCTATCTTCCATGAAGGTCAAGGAACCTGTCCATTTCATGCCTCTGACCCTTCCAAGATCCTCCAGGATAACCAATCACAAAACCCTTTGAACGTCAGCAAAACCCTTCATATGCTGCCTTCACCCACTGAAAACTGCCAGCCTTACCAAGAGATATGGATTTAGCTCCAAGCAGCTCAGTCTTTATTATGCCTCTTCTACAGCAATTCCCTCCAATCTGGGGGTAGTGCTTTCAAGTCATATGGTGCCCTGAACATAATGTTCCATGCCAAGAGGGGCTGTACCACAGCTTGAAACCCGAGTATGCTACAGTTCATCCTGGTTCATCTCTCCTGGCTAATCTGCCTTCAGCCTCAAAGACTTTTTGGTTGCTCTGGCTTTGTGTTTTTCTCCCATGTCACACCTTGTTGCCCTCCTGCCTCAGTTTTCACATCCCATTGGACTAGGTGCTCCTGGGCAAGCAGTGTCCATCCCTGTTCTGGCTGTCGGGAAAGGACTGATGGTGTCCCCATCCCCTTTCCCTCCAGGGAGGTTTGGTGGAACAGTGCAACACCATGCTGCAGCTCTCCTGCCAAAGCAGTCCAACCACCTCCATCTGGCTATAAGGAACAAACACAGCCACAGTACCCAGCATCAACCTCATTTGTGCTGCCTCCTGACAAACACTGTGGAGTCTCAAAGCCACATGGACACCCTCAGGGTCCCATCCATGTGTCTCATCCCAGTCCACAAAAAGGGCCCATCTCCTCCTCTGCCATCAAGAGGCAGCCCAAACCTATCCAACAGTTCTCCATATCAATCAGCTCTCAGCCTGCACGGCAGCATCACAGCTAACCTGATTTGCATTAAAATTTTGAGTGTTAGATTTCATGACTCACTGAATCAAACACCTTGGTTCCAAATATATCTGTCACTTTCCTTTCAAGCTCCTGGGCTGTAAATCTACTGGAAAGAAATCAAGTTTGCCTGTCAGCTTGTACTTTATAAAGAAATACCACTTTCTGTTTGGCTTCCCATGTTTCCTGTAGGCATATGCTGGTAGTGATACAGCAAATACAACATAAATAGATTGAGTGGTGAGACTGACGAGGTGCTGGACTTCATGCTATATATTCTGCAGAGCAGTGGCCCTATGGCAACCAAGCCCTGGTTGGGATCAAGTCCCAGAAAACAGGGCTTCCTCACCTATCACCCAACACCCCAGAAACAGCAACTCCACCAAATCCCAATGGACATTTACTAAACCCAAGGATGGAGACTCCACCACCTCTTAACACCAGTGGTTTTCCACCTTCTGGTCTGTGGACCTAGGAGCACGCGGGCTGATCCTCAGGGGTTGCCTTCTTGGCTATCTCTTGCACGTCTATTATCAGTGCTTACGCTGCCTGTACACGGTCTGCACCTTCCTCACAATATACCTGTGGGACCATCTCATGTTGGCTCTTCCACACTTCATTTTTTAGGTGAAAGTGTCTATTCATACAGGATCTTAACTGTACAAGTATCACTTCGGCTTTCGAGCACTGTTGAGAACTTAACAGTGCATGTTAAGCCCTTCCTTAGCGTTCACAGTGTTTAGGTGCATGGCATCTGGCTTGGCTGAAACATGGACCAAAGAGACCTTGCCAATCCTTTATTTACTCTTGAAATTTTCCATGTTCCCTTCAGTTTTTGAAGTGACCAAATGCCGTAGTGTTCATTTTGCACAAGTACACATTTTTAGCAGAAGCTTTGCACCTCTCCTAGCTCTCCCTTTTTCCTTCGTTCATCTTAAGCTCACCTCATCTTAAAGCTTCTTGTTTATCTCTGATCCTAATCCTCTTGTACATAGGGGAATATAACATATTTGCCTTCCCTCATGCCCCATATCTGTTTGTCACAGACTGGGGATTCTCATCCACACCCAGCTTTTCCTCTTGAGCAAAACACATGTGTGTGTCTAATAAAACCAGGTTTTTGAGTTGGTAGTTTCTCAAGGTCACATTGACTGTTTCCTCCTCCTCACTTCTGCATGACAGGAGTCTTTACTTCCTTCCAGCACAGTGCTCAAAGACACAGGAATTTTGTTCACTGGTCATGACTGCAACCACTTACCTATACGGTATGATCAGCACTTCCCACCACAGAAACCGCTGGTTATGGAAATCATCAAGCAGCAGTAAGAAACATCTCTCAGTTGTCCAAGCTGCCTCTAAGGGCTCCACAGCCAATTCCTCACCAGGGGCTGGTAGAACACCCACTGCATCTGCCCTGGAAGCATCCCTACTCCTTACTCTGCAGCATGCAAGCTGTTCACTCAGATGTTATTTGGCGTAAGTTTCTCTCATGCCCAATCCTCCTACCCTGAGCACTGAACACACGACACTCAGTATGCACAGCGATGGGGCATTCTCTTATGGATGGTATTTCAGAAGAGCTTCATGTCCTTCTTTTAGCAAGTACTCTACTGAGTCCCAGGAAAATTGAAACCCTGCATCAATTCAGGGATGGTGGCAAAGCGGGTGCATGGGCTGCTTAGAGCAGCATCCCTGGAGATGATGCTTAGCAGCACACAGAAAACCCCCCTTCACATCAGGAGGTGAGGAAGATTGGCACTAGCACTGAAGGGCTCATTAGCTTGTCTCTCTCATCCAGCAGAAAACATGCAGGATGTAAAACTAGGATGCCTAGAGGGAAATCTCTTCCCTTACGGGCACTGGGGGGCAGGCACCCAGGATGCTGCATGACCTCCAGCACAAGCAGCCTCTCAGCATTGCTCCTATAACAGGAGCATCTACTCCAAATCCTGACACCTGCACCCTTCCTATAACAAATAAAGGCTGATTCCTTTCAAAGGTCTGTAAGGAAGACTGCAGCTTCAAGCGTTTGCAGTTTGCAGGCTGGGGATTTTCTCACCTTTTCCTCACCTTCCCTATAGCTCTCCTAGGGTAGCAACTGCCTTGCAGGGTTGGCCTACAAAGAACCCACAGCACAGGCAAGCAACAAAGGTCAACATAATCACAACCCTGCAGCAGGCACAACTGAGCTCCCTTTATGACTCCGTGCTGAGAAGAGATTCGGCAGCCACAGCAGGAAGAGGAAAGAAGTCAGTTGTTCCTCAACAACAGCAGACATCAGCAAAGGGCTCTGGATGCAGTCAGCAAGCCAGCACAGGACAGGAGAACATCTAGGAAGTAGCATTCTGCATCTGCTGGGGAAATCATGGCAGAAATCAGAGCTCCAGCAACAGCAGTACTGCCCAACCCAGGGAACAGCACCAGCACACTACACCCAGGGCAGGCACAGCACCCAGTACAACCAAGAGCAGGCGGGAAACCTTGGCCACAAGGATGTACAAACTAGGACACTGAAACTGGAAAAAACTTGAGGCTTTATGGCACCTTACACATGCTGTCCCAATGGCTGCTGAACTCCAACAAGGGAGATAGAGGCACCAATTCTGAGTTCCTGCTGGGCATGAAATAAGTAACAAAGGTCATAGGGTGAGATAGATATTAAACACAGCCTTGAGACTGTCCTTGCCCCCAAGCCCTCATCTATGCTGCAGAGAGAACTGCTGGACCTCACATGGAATATCAATGCCAATTCCTCTTCTGTAGCGTGTTTGCTCTGATGCTGCCAGGGGGATCTAATCTAGAGGCAGTTTCCCAGGAACCTTTATCTGCTGGGAAGAATGAGGGTGAAACACTTCTTTCTGAGTTGCAGGGCAGCTCAGCTGCTGGGGCTGGGGTCTGCAGGCAGGACTCACTTGTACACACCAGGCTGGGGATGCTGGGCTCTCAGCCAGCCACCAGCACTTGAGAGATGCTGACTGGGCTCTTCTTTTCAGCGGTCTCCCTCCACCCCGTGGGGCTTGGCAAAAGGAGCTGGGCCTGGCTTGGGAAAACAGGGAACAAAGCACCGGTCAGGCGCTGGGCACAGAGACGACGGCGCCTAGTTGAGACCAGGAACACCGAAGTGGTACTTCAAGGCGAGCAGCCCGGCTCCCAGACCACAGATAAAGGTGTGTGAGATGAAGTGGCTGCTTGGACTTAGAGGAGGGCAGTGCGTTTTCAGGAAGATGTGGCAATGCAAATCTTGTGTCATCCAGACTCCATCTCAATGTCAGGACAAACAAAGAAACAGTACTTTAACTGGGCAAAGCTGCTCTGACTCACTGTTTATCCATGGAGCTCAGCTCCACAAAAGCAAATATCAAGCCTAGGAAAGTCCACTGAAGACTTGCTGTTGGTCACCTGGACTCCTCCTGCTCACAGCTCCTGCTGAAGCCAGGGTGCTCACACTTACTAAGACCACTGAAATCCTGACCTGACATGAAGGAGACAGCTTGGAGGTCCCCCCAGAAGAAATGTGGAGCACACCAAATACTGTGCACCAAGGAGAAGTCAGGAAGGGCCCTCCTGCCCGGATGGACAAGCATCACACAGAACTAAGACTGAATACCTGGCAGCTGCCTCAGGTATGCCTGTCAGGCAGCCACAGCATCTCCCTGGCTCTGCTCCTCCAGGCTGTGGTGTTGAAAGGAAACCAGCAGTGGGTGCTTTCCACGGGCTTGAGCCTGGAGAACTCCCAGCAGTAGCTAAGCATCATAGCCTGGAGCTGCTGTAAGGCAGCCTGTGCATCTGGAGGCTGCTTTCCATGGAAAGCACCACCTAAACATTGCAAATCAGTGGGGAACTGTCTGATTGGAGCTGCAGCAGCAGCCACAGGACTGAACATGCTCAGAACTGTGTTGCTCTCATCCCACCACCTCTGTTGTCAGGCTAAGTCCTTCAGACTTGACCCTTATGTGCCAGCAGGAGCAAAGACCCATCACTTATTCTGGCCATGTTTCCCAACACCACATCTTCTCAAAGCACTCTCCTGTATCCTATGCTTCCACAGATGACTTCTAATGACAAAACAGCATGACAGCACTGATGGCTGGGGTCCAAGTGCCCCAAGCCTGGGGTGAATCTCATCTCTGATCTTGTGCCTCCATCCTTGCATGAAGTCTTCAGTTTTGAAGGTCACCCAATAGCCACAGCCCTAACCCTCCCCTGGACATGGGTACCAGCACACAGCACAACACTGGCAGGATGCACCAAAGTATGCCATAGGTTTCCACCAAGAAATCACACTCTGGCCATTCCCCTTCTATGGAAGGGGCATCCAATTGTATGCACCAATGTGAATTGCAGCATCACAGAGGAGAGCAGGATAAATAAATTGGAGCCAGTGGGCCCAGAAGACAAGCAGGTTGTCCGACAACAATATTGGTTCACATACTGGAGAAGGTGTGGATGCTGTTCCATACCTTGTTTTGGATGAGGACAACACACTGCATGTATAGCATGAAAAGACTCACTAAAGCAGTGGCTGAGATCTCTAATATAAAGTGACACAACAGCAAGCAGTTTCCTCCAGAATTTTCCTTATAGGCATAAAGTCTGCCTGGCATTCCCAAGCACATCACAAGAGCAGGAGTATTAAAACAATTAGTAGATTATGGCATCCTCAGATAATTACTAATTAATAACCCAGATGAGGTTACTGCTTAGTACTTCTCCCAACACAATCTAACTTTGGCAGCTGTATGGGCTTCGGCTTCTTAAGATGTTTCTTGAAGTATCTTCATGTGAAAGAAATCGCCCCTCCTCAGGAAAGCTCCTAAATACACACTTCAAACGCTCTCACTGAAGTCCTTATAACTTTAGTACATGGCTAAATTCAAGTGTTTACCTAAAAAGGGTCAGACTTGAGCACTGTGCTCTGCTTCAAGCACCAGATGTTTTCCACGTGCACCGATTATCAACCCAGCCCCAGCTGAGTGTCTCAGGGTACAGGCAGCAAAGACCAACTAGCTTAACCACAGTTTTTCTTTGATGATGAGAAGCAGGTTCCTGCAGTACACTTCATAGTGGCTGGTTAAATAAATGGTCCTAGATCAGAAAGCTTTCTTCTCTTCATGGAGAAATGGTTCTGGCAAGCATGAAAAGTATGCCACTCCTCCTGAACCCATTTCCAAACTTCATTACTGCTGCTCCTCCAAAAAGGGAGCGTGAAGATTCCTTGCTGTGAGGAGACATCTCACCTGCCCCTGCTATCCTCAAACTAAGCATTTTTCCAAGCACGCCTTTCTAGCCTCTGTTTCCACAGCTGATATCTCTCTGTGTGGTCAGAATCTTTCTAGCCATATTGTGCCCAAAAGTCCCAAGCACAGATATGGCCAGAGCCAGAGAGGTAACTGTACTGTGGTCTCCTTGCTCTGCAGCATGACTCCTTTGCTTTCATAACCCAAGAGGCCAAAGAGTTCTCTTTCAGTCGTATCATAGCCAAAAATCTAAACCCCTATATCCTGTCATCCTAGCTTGTCCTCTCACTTTCCATCTCTTTCCGGCACAGCTGCTGCCATGGTGCCCAAAGTGTCCAAAGCGGGAGGGCAAACCAAGCTTTTATTCATTTCCAAATAAACACAGGCGTTTGACAAGTGTCAGCTGCTATATGGTGATCTTCAGTTTTCCCATTTATATCCCCAAACATCCTAGCTGTCCCATTTTTACTTTGGGACACAAACGTGAACCTCGGTGCCAGACTTTTTAACAATCAGCATCAGGGCTTGCCTGGCTCTTGGCAAACACCACCACACAACTGGCACAGCCTTTGTGTCACCATCACTGTTACGAGGGATTCTGATAACATCTCTTGTGCTAAAGAACCCAAGTACCTCAGAGCTGCCCAGGCAGTTGTATGATCCCGAGACTCCTGCCAGGGCAGGCAACCTACAGATACCAAGGGCAGACATGAACTCCATTAATGCATGATGAAGGAGCAGCTCCCTAACATTTGCTTTTCAGATCATGATGTGGAAAGACATATGCTACACCCCGGAGATAAGGCAGGAGCCTCTTTCAGGGCATTTTGCTTTTTATCAATGGAGAAAGCACAGCTACACCACCTCATCTCATACACCAATCAGGCTGTTCCTGGGGTGCCTTTTGTCTGGCTCCTCCAGCACCTCACAGTCAGCTCAGGGGAGCCAGCCTGATACAGGAAAGCACTAGGCAGCATTAGGTTTACGTGACTTAAAACACAACCTGGACAATGCAAAGTAAGGATGGACAATGCTGCTTATTTGAGCAGCGGACCAAGCAAGGTCTCCACTCCTCAAACTGGAGAGCTTCCAGGTTCAGTTTGCACTTTGCAAGCCACCACTGCCCTCCCAAGAGCTCCCAGGCAAGCTCCTTCCCCCAGTCACCCTCCCATTCGAAAGAGGAGAAGGCCACAAAGTCAGCAGCCCTCCATCACCCTAGCAGGAAGCATATCCCAGGCATGCCAACTCACAGCTCCTTCTTGAATCACAGCCATTTGTGGTGGGGCATCCCCTCTCCACCCTGTGCTGCTAGGGCTGGAAGCACACCTCTTGGGCCAGCCTCCAGAGGGGAAGGTACCCGGCAGCCACGCTCCGCTCCTCCAGCACCTGAAATGGTACAGGGATGCAGGATGGCAGCATCTCCACCAGCCTCTCCTCTCAGGCAGCCAGCCCCGCTGCTGCCATTCTACCCGCTGTTTACACCCAAGGCTTGCCATGGCAATCCTTCCACAGCTCCATAATCCAGCAGGGAGGCTGGAATTTCACCCCTGGCACCCTGCCCTCCTCTACGCCACCCGACCGGCATCTTGATCAGAGCCTGCAAGGAATCCTGGAGTAAGGAAAACAGGCCTCTGCTGAGGTGGCAGTGCCAGCCACCAGGCATGGCTTCTGGGAACTGACTGCTGGGTCTGGAGGCAGAAGGACACATCCCATCAGGGTCAATGCTGGGACTTCCAAGATCTGCCCAGACACACACAGCTCTGCTGGGCTCCACACTGAGGGTTGCCTCCTTTACTGCAGCTCATCAGGAATCCACAGCGCCAACAGCGCTTTGGGGTCAACACTTGCTCCCCGAGGGGCACAGTCACGCACTGGGTAGCAACAAAAACAAGATCCCTCACTTGGTGCCTTCTACCTGGGACCCCAGTGGGCCCTGCAAAGCAGCCTGGGGCAGTCACCTGCTTATCTTCAAAGTCTCATCCAGATGCTGGCTTCTGGGTATATGAGTATAGCTGGGTATATGAGATACCTTCTCCTGAGCCTGGGACCATCTCAACAGGAGGAAGCTGACAGCTACCAAGCCCAAGTTTTACCTCACTGCTACTGGCTTGGTACCTCGGTCCCTGCATGAAACACCTGCAGCCCTTCAGGGATAACTGTAGCCCAACACAGCCATCTGCATCTCATTTCTTCCCCCTGAATCCTAGCTGCTTTCAACCCTCCTCTCCAAGGACCCCATTCACATGTTGGTAGGGGTGAGAGGCTCCAGATGGCTTCCCAGGGCCACAGGGACAGAGCTGGTGCTTAGGAGGCTTACCTCAGTCACGTCCACAACAGCCACTTGATAAGGGGTCACCAGTGTCTCTACATGCCTGCCAGCCAAGCTCACAGCTTCCAGGCCCAGGTCCCACTATGCCTGTGCTTACCAGCAGACAAAACTCCTCTCAATATAGCATCAGTTGCCTATTTATAACATGCTGTTTACCAACACCAAGCACTCTTGTTAGAAGCGGAGGATGAGATGAGTCAAGGAAGCATGAACAAGGGACCTTTCTACTGTCATGGGAAGATGAGGGGACTATGGGAGGGTTACTTAGGGCTGGGTGCTGCAGCACGGCTGATCACCTGCAGCTTCCTCACCAATGCAAGCAGATTCAAATGCACACTGAGCATCCTTCTTACACCAGCTCCTTAAGGTCTGGGAAGATCTTCCTGCGAAAGGGTGAAATCAGGTTGAGCACACAGGAGTGCACCAGAATCCCCATGCAGCCTGCTCTATGCTGCTCACCCAGGCTCCGCTCTGGTGATGTGGTTGCTCCATCATTGCACATGTTCAGCTCCTTTTGGTAGAGTGCCGTGTGGAGGGCTGTACAACGCAAGGACATCTGAGGCACTAAAGATACCAGCCTTCAGCAGTGGGCAGAGATGACCATAACAAAGTTTTCTACGAGTCTTAAAGTGGGGTATGGGGAGGAAAGGGATTACAACCCCAGGCCCCCATAGCAGTGTCTCATATTTGGCATATTGTCCACAGATATGCTCCTGAACAACAGAAGGCATGAAATGAGTACCTCCTAGGGCATCTTCAATTTTGCGGGCTTTCTCTGATGCCCAAGCTATCCCCCCTCCTGGGTGGCTGGAAACAGACCCTGTGTACTGTTATTGAGCTGCACACCCATATGGTGGCAAGTCAGAGTCTTGAAGTCTATCCAGGCAAAACAACCAGTGCCAGCCTCTGGGGTTCCTCCGAGAGACACCACCACATATTCCATTCCTCCCCCCAGGCTGTATCCAGCCATCTTTCAATGCCAGGCTCATTTTTAGAGCCTCATATTTTCCTCTCTGTCTTCAAGAAAGTTATTGCTTTCCTGCCCTCAAATAGCCAACACCTCTTCCACCTACCAAAGTGGTAATGGACCTCTTGGCTCCATTCTTCTGCCATTTCCCGGATCAGTCTCCCTTGCCATTGCACTCACCAGTCCCAAACAGGCAGGCAAGGATGTACATTTACTTTAAGAGGCTGGATCGATATCTGAGTTTTTAACATTTCCTAGTGGGCTCGAGGAGGCTCAGGGGGTTTACAAGAAAGCTTCAGCTGGAGCTGGGTGTGTATTCAGTCAAGGCTTGAAGTCCAGTTTTGTGCCTCAACCACACTGCTGTAGCTGAGGGAATAAGAGGCACCATCACAGGTCAACTGCATGAGCTTCAGCTATAGACCATGCACACAGCTCACCTTCATGTGACATCTTTCAACATGGTTTCTCCCCACCCACAAGCTATGGGCTCAGTGAGGGTACAAACTTCTGCACTCAATGCACTGCCAGAGGCTGAGGCACCAGCCAGTGGTGCTGTCCATGCCCAGGATGATCATTACCTCCTGACTCACCATGGTATTTGCTGCTGGACCCCCACTCTTTGCCAGCTTCCCACACGTCCATGTGGAAGCTCCAGGCCATTCCCACCCATGTCCCAGCCCACCCACTCCTCACAGCACCGACTCACCCGCCCCCAGCACTGACTCAATCCTTGCTGCTCACACATCCCGCTTGCCTTCAGCATCTCCAGTCGCAGGGCAAGCTGTCAGCACTGCTTTAGAGAGCAGCATAGAACCACGATGCAGGACAGCCTGGCTCTGCTCTGCATCCTACCCAGACCGGCTGCACGTCCAACAGCATGCTGCTGATATGCCCAGTGCCTCTGCTTCTGTCCTTTGGAATCATATAAACCCCTCCCAGGGAGATCACATAATTAATTCATGAGCATTGGGAAGACAGTCCACTTTCCAGATTAGACATACCAGCAGCATACAAGTATTGCTCGCTGCTTGCATCCTCACTTACAGTCAGCCAAAATCCCTATTGACTTACTAAGAACGAAGGGTATGTCCTGCAGCTACGGCCCTCTGCTCCCACTGGTGAGGTCTGGAGAAGCAGCGGGGCACTGTTGCCCATTCCTTTTGGACTTACCCCTCTCTTCTGGGTGAGCAACACCTGTCCTGTCCCTGCTCAAGAGCATCAACTACAGGATTAAACCCAAAGATATTTCTGAATGGTTTCCCCCTTGTTTGAGGGGTAAGTGCAAGTACACAAGCTTCACACTGCCTCTGCCAGCTCAGGTCAACTCCAGGGCACCTGCTACTGCTGGTTTAATCTTCCATCCAAGGTCAGCACTTAGGCTTGTCAGAATGAGAGCTGGCCCTGCCTTGGAGGAAGAGGGAAGTGGCACTGAGCAGCAAGTTTGTCTCAAAAAAGCAAGAAAGAAGGAATGAAACAGTCCCCATCCACCCGTGGCTTGAGTCACAGGACCCCTGCCAGCCCCAGCACGGCCTCTCCTGTCCGTGGGCTGTGCCTGCGAGACCAGTGGTGCTGCAGGATGCTCTGCCATTCCCCATCCACAGGCATTTATTTCATTCACGTGGCTCCTACATGTCACCTCCTGCTACCTGCTTGTCTCCAATGTCACCTTTTCTCCTCTAGTCCTTCCCTTTTTTCTCTACCTGGGGAGAACTTCAGGTTTACATCAGGACCAGGCCAATCCCCAGGCTTACAAGGGGATTCCATCAGGAACAGCATATGTGCTGACCACTTTGTGTGGTTTGCTCTTCTTCTCACCCAGCATCCAGTCTCTGGATTAGGAGCATATAAACCACATCTCTGCTATTCCCTTTGGGATCTGTAGTACTGATAGTAACACAGAGCTGGGGAAGGAGCAGAAGGTTCCTCCCCTGGCACAGAAGGCAGCAGGGTCTCCTCCTGGATCTTTTCACCTGCTGGGTTAACAAGGGATGACTTGGTTCTTGTCCCATCATCCCCAACACACATGCCTTAAGCAGTATGGGCAGGTAAAACAACCAATCTCAAACTACCCCCTCCAGCCATGTTTGAAGCTCAATCTCTCATTGATCCTGAAATTCACCTGGCATGAGGCTCCTGCAGGCAAAATGGGGCATGAAAATGCACACAGGTCTAACGAGGAGGCAGAACAGGAATCACAAGGCATCTGTGCTCCAGTGCTGGGGTAGGAGGAGAGGGTGTTGGCCCAGAACTCTGCTTGGAGCCTCCAGAGCCAGCTCTGCAAGGATGGGTTGGTGGGAAGGGTGAGTTTCACAATCACTAACACCTTGCAAGTCAAGAGGTGCTCTGAAATGCTGGGAGGCAATTAAACATTGATCAGAATGACTGACAGGCTGGAAACAGCCATGGGGAAGGGAAGAGCAGGCAGGGGCCAGACAGGCTTACCACCCTGCAGCAGCTTTTCAGGACTAGGCTGGGAGCTTCTGGTCTATGGACCCATTCAGCCACAGCACCACCAGCTTTACTTCCATCACTGCTTGGATGGCTTGGAATCTATCTTCACTCAACTCTAGGTTTAAAAATTGCTTCCGTTGCTTGAAGAAATGCAGTGCAAACAAAAGACAGAGCACACGCGCTGCAGGCCAAATAGCAAAGCCCCCTCTTCCAAAACTGACTCCTTTGTTCTCTATTTATCAGCCTCACACTTCCAGCATTGCTTTCCTACCCAGACATCAGTCACTCCCATGTATTTTGAAAACAGACTTATTAAAAATGCACACTTCCTCTACTTTGATTGCCCCATCTCTTTACTTCACCTGATTTCTGAGCTCCGGCTAGAGGTCCTGTTTGATCTTTTGCATGAAGCCAACCCCAGAGACATCTGTGAGCACACCTGGGTTGGACATGAAGGCAAAGACCCAAGCGATCAACATGTCTGCACAGGTGTAAGTCTGCTGCACTGATGGAAGTGCAGTCATACAGGCAAAACTGCCTCTGCTTTGAGGTGGTGGAAGAAAGCCAGGCTGGGAAGCAGGAGCATTTTTGCCAAAATAATGTATGAGCAGAGCAATCAGAACAGGCAATCCTACACATCAAGCAGGTCAGAAGGTGCAGGTGTTTTGAAGGAAGCACCTAATGCACCCTACAGACATGGCCCAAGCCGTGTTTTTATGCCTTTGGTTTGTGAAGGCACATCCCTCACCTCATACCCACCAGAGGAGGGCTGAGCTATGGCTGCTGCTCCATAACACTCTTCTGGAGCTACTCAGGCTGTTCCACTCCATAGCAGCTGTCCCAGAGGAGGGGATAAATGCTTACTGGGGTTATTCCCTACAATCAAAGTTCTGCTCACATCAAATGGAACAAAGCTTGAGAGAAAACAAACCAAAGGAGTGAAACATGGGGATTTTCCTCCCTTCTCTCATAGCATATCAAAGCATTTGCTTTCCCCCTGACTCACAACCATAGTCAGGAGCTATCTACTAGCTTTGAAATTCCCCTCCTACCCCAGGCAATATGAAAACATGAAGATAAGAGAGCATGAGATTCCAGGAGCACCGGGCAGCAGGGATTTACAAGAGATACATCCTGTCAGGCACACTGGATCATCTTTATTTTTAACAGCATCACAGCATTAGTGGGTGAAAGGGAAGTCATGGATGTAGTAAGATTTTAACAAGCCATCTGCTGCAGCATCTCACCCAGTCGAGGTCTGCTCATCAGGCTAAGGCAGAAACATCACCTCATGGACTGAAAAGTGGGTGTAATGACCCTAAGTAAACTGGCAGCTCCAAGTGACAGAGCACTGAACTGCAGGCTGGCAGGAACCAGAGGCAAGGGTGATACTTGGTTCCATTCATCATTTTCACCGGCCACGGCACTTAGTCTGGAGAGGTGGTAGGTGCTGGCTGCTCCCAGGTACCTTCTTTCTTCGGCAAAGCAGCCAAGTGCTACAGAGGAAGAGATGCTAGAAATCACTCAGAGGCAGATGATGGGTTGAGGCAAGGAAAGGCAGGGAGTAATTCTGGAGGCACATGCAGAGAGCAGGCATGGGTTTGCCAGGGATCACCCTACATCAGTTGGATCCAGACTAGTGCTTTCTTTCACTGGAGATGCCTCCTCTTAAGCTGGAGGAGTCTCAAGGAAAGGGCTTGGATACCAAGGCAGGAGCAACAAACAAGGAGAGCTTTGAAACCCCAGAGAACAAGGGTGCACTGAGAAGGCAGCAACAGCAAAGACGGAGCTCTCCACCTGTGCAAGAGAAGGCAGAACTGGGTGCATGGCTCAGAAGGTGACCACAGCCCCAGCATCTCATCATGGGTTTTTCTTGCTACTCCTCATGGCCTGGCATTTCTACCCTACCAAGCTAATGATACACAGTCATAAGATACATTATGCTTATGCAGGATAAGCAAGTCTCACTGTAATCTTTTCTTGATTAAACAGATTGCTCTCCTTATGTTTCTCACCATAAAGCTTTCTCTCCAGCCCTCAGATTATCTTGTAACTCTTTTCTGCATTCTCTTCAAATTTTCAGCATCCTTTTCTGCACACTGACACTGGATTTAGACAGTTTTTTAGTACCAGTCTTCCCAGAACCTTCTACAGCAGTAAAGTCTCATTCAAGGGCTACTCACTGATGCCCTTTCAAGCATCAAACACTTCACACTGTCAGGCTTGAAGCAAAGAATCTGGGGAGATTCTTTGAGCACTAACTCATCCTATTCCCAAACTCTGGTAATACCAACATTTTCTCCTGTCCTGTCTAGTTGGAGTCTCCTTACCAGACAGCAACTCTTCCAAGTACAGCTTTTTAACTGGTTCTGGGTCCACCTGAGAGACTCTCCTTAGCTCCTGCCCCTTCTTCATTTGTCTATGAGGCTGACCCCTTGGGTCAGTAGCACAGATTGACATAAATCAAGATGTATTACATCAGGCCTGCTCAGCCCCTGGGCAAGGCATCCTTTCAGGCAAGGGTGTTGACCAACTTGACACTGTTATGTGCCAGATAAATGTACACTGGTGGATTTTTAATCAGCACATTCTCCCACCTTCTTAACAAGATACACACTAACCACTTAAATGTTGATTCCACATTGCTTAAACAGGCTGTTGTACTGCCATTCTTTCTGCTTGTATTTCAAGGGGTCAAGCCTTGAAATACCAGATGTTCTCCAAGGTGGCTGCTCACCATGCAAAAGTTGCCTTAATCTATCCTTTAAGTACTTTCAGGGAAATGTTACAAAACTTCGCCCACATGACCACATCTGCTTTACCTAAACTCTTGCTACTTGTTCCAATTTGTGTTTGGATTTGCTTTTTAACATTAATTCCTTTAAGAACTTTGTCCCCTGACCTTATTTGCAAGGTGAGGACAAAGCTCTTACTGTCACATTTTACTGTTCCTCTTTTCCGTGTAGACAGAAGCCAATTCTTTCTTCTACCCAATAGCTGCATCAGCTCCTTCTGTCCTAGCTGGGAGATCATACTGAGTTTCACATCCAGCACAAATCCCGTTTCTTTCTCTCAAATTTATAACTTTGCAACTCATGCCAAATCAAGCTGCCTTTTCTGTGTTGTGGGTAATAGCGAGACCCTAGGAAGCTACCGCAGTTCAGCAGAAACACAATAGTTCATTTCCAGGTCCATGTCTCAAGCATAGAGATCTCAAGAACCAGCAAAACCAAATCACCGACTTGCATATGCAGTTATCCTGGAGAAGATGTCAGCATTACCAGCATCACCTGAGAGCTTCCAGAGTCCAGTGGTTTCACACAGAGGAAATCTAGACCATATGCACAGGGAGTCGAGGAATTAATCCCTTTAAGATCTCCATTTGAAACTAAAATCACTAAATTTTTGACTCGAGAGCCGAAGTATCCCCAGATCAGTGCAGAGACCCTTGTCAGCCACTGCCACGATCTCTGACCTCCAAGAAGATGACATCAGCTGAGCTTCCTCTAAGACTGTCTTCCTCATGCTAACATTGTCTCATCCCCTGGCTTGATGAAGGGACCTGAGACAGAGCCTGCTAACAGGACACTGTTCTAACTAGCAAAAGCAGGGCCTGGGCCGACACAGAACTCTCCTGCTAAATGCACTCTGGTAATACCCCTGTCAGCAACACATCAAGAGACAGCTGGATGCTCTGAGGGAACAGGTCAACAGAAGAGACCACAACATCTCCCCTCAAGCCACACCACATGGCCTCCTTGTTGGCGTAACAGAGGCAGGGGTCACATCAGTGGCAGCTGCCTCTCTGCAGGGCAATGCTTTGCACTGAGCCAGGAGCAGACACAAGCACAGAAACCAGCAGGAACTCCGTAGCGTAAAGGGATGTCAAAGGGAACAGGGTGTCAAAGCAAGCAACTGCCCCACACACAGAATTACAGTTACAGAAGGGATGAGCACACTGGATGCAGGGACTCACAGGGGTAGCTCTGAGCACATACAGTCCTTCTAGGAAATGGCAGGCAATGGGCAGACAGGAAAGGCCCACAGCAGCCACTCTTCCAGCCAGAGAAAAGCATGTGTTTTTTTTCAGCTTGCTGCTCAGAGGTGGTGATGGTGCAGGAAAGCAACTGCAGAACATACTGAAAACAGGCATACATGAATCCTGCCTGCAACTGCTTTCTCCTGGTGCTGATGCAACACACACCCTTTCAGATACACAGTCCCTTAAGAGATCCAGCCCCTTTCTTTAATGCAACAGCACAAAGATCTTCCCAGATTGGGCGACACAAATAGGAATCTTCAAAACCTTGCTTTAAGCCAGACCTGTACTACCAACTGCCAATTTCTCTGGGGAAAAGCAGCACACATAAAACAAGACCTCTCTCTTCTTCCCAGCACAATAACCACGTGGGCAGAAGCTGCTGGCATCACCAATTAGACCAAAGCACATCAAGAACAGGAGATCCTGCTCAAAAGATGCAATAGGCTATGCCAGCAGGATGCCTATCTTGCCTATATAAGCTGTGTAGCCACTATATGAGCTTGGCCTAAGGAGAGCACAGGGACACTGGGAAAGCATTCCCACTCCCTCATCTGTTTTTATGAGGGATAGGGAGGAAGGGACTTGAAAGCACAAGAGGGAGAACAGCAGGCATGCAACATCAACACGCAAGGGCCATGGGGAGAGCAAGGCTATTTCTAACACTGCTTAGCAATCATGTGCAGGGAACGCTGCATAATGAGCATGCAGAGACAGCCCTGGGAAAGGCAGCGAGCACTGCACAGAGAAGCACAAAGGAAAATGCTCTGCATCTCGCACTTAGCAAGTCTTGGGCTTCCTGCAGCTGGTCTCTATTTGGAGCAGAGGGCAGACACTCAGCTCCATGCTGGACAGACATGAAGGGAGAAGGCAGTGCCAACCACAGGCCTGCAGGCTCAGAGAAAAGCCATTTCATACTGCAAGCCTTTGCCCTACAAGCTTGGCACCGGTTTCACCAATCCTGCCCCTTCTCTTGCAGAGTGCATACAGACATGCATGTTTCCTCTTCATTTCCTGATTTTCGTTTTTCTCCTTTTAACCAACTTTCTAGCCAATGCACCAGGCCTGCCCTCCCCCCTGCCTCCCCCATGTCAGAGCTGCCAACAGGCTGAGGGCTGCAGGCAGAGAGATGCCTCCTGAGAAGTCCACGCTCAGGGCACCTCCGGTACACAGCTCCCCATATGGCTGGTGAGACAAGGAGTCCTTCCCAACAAGAGCCTGAGCTACAGAAGGCACAGAAGAGAGGCTGAAGGCTGCAGTTCCAGGCGGCAGACACTTCCACGATGAGCACAGAGATGAGCATGTTGCACACCATGGCCCCTCAAAGCTAGAGCATCAGGACCAGCCACACACTTGTGAAAATCAAAGTGGTGGAGGGATACAGGGACTCCCTCCCTGCTTGGAAACCTGCAGGCAAGCTCTGAGCTCCTCAGGCCCATTTGCAGAGGGAGGAGGAATAGCAGACAACTGTGCTTAGACCAAACACAGGAGAACCTTCCTCTGACTCAGGCAGCATCCCAGGGGCCACAGCCCATTTGAGGCTCTGCTGTTCCCCCCACAATGCCTCCCTCCCGATGTGTCAGGCAACACTTGGGACCCTGCGGAGCCAGTTGAGGCAGTAGCAAACCTACCCCTTTGCTTCAGGCTCCAAGCAGGGCCTCCAACTCCTCGTTCAAGAGGCAGAGAGAAGAAGCAGCAGGCTGGCACACCAGCTGCCTGTCACAGAGCCACCAGGCGGGTGAGGGGGGAGGTCAGGATGGGTGCTGGGCTCAACACAGTACGCTGCCAAGCAAGCTCTCGCTGGCAGGAAGGAGGTAGGGCAGGAGCAGCTGGAGGGGCTGCCACCAAGGACTGTTCCCCCTCTCCTTGGTTCCCACCCACTGGAAAGCAGCTGCTAGATTAAAAAAGCCTTTACAGTACTGTCATTCAAGGACATGGAAACAATCTCCATTTGCCAAACATTCCCATCATTTTGTCTCATCTATGCACCACAAAAAGCCCGAGCAAAGACCCAGCCCCTGCCTCCAGCAAGCCTTATCGTTCTTGCCCATCCTTACCCACCGCGTAGCACTGAGATGCTTTGATATGTAAATGAGGCACAGGATCTATAACCAGCACCGTCTGCAATTCAGGGCGTGCGGGGTATATCCTACACCACGGCCCCCTCCGGCACAAAGCCGGCGCCCCACGGCTGCGCAGGCTGCACTTCAGACAGCGCAGGTCCCGCTGCCCTTCCTGCGCAGCCCCGGGGTCCCCAGCACACAGCCTCAGCCTGGCCTTCAGGACGGACACGGGGCTCTTACAGAGAGAGACACGGGCTGGGTTCGGCTCGGTGCGCACGGGGAGGGTGTCAGAGGAGCCGCTGGCAGCACACCGCGGGGCCCCCGTGACCTGTGTCACTCCAGGGCTCAAGGAAAGCATAATTAGCAGCAGACAAAGAGCAGGCCCTCGGCACTGCCAGCTCTCAGGCTTTCACTGCAAATCTCACACTACCTGGGATTTCCAAAGTCCTACTTCCCACAACAAAGCCGCTTCATGGGGATATTTATCAAAACTAAACCCCCAAGCAAGCTCCTAGCCCATTTCATTGCTGAAGAAAGGAAAAAAATATCACCAAGGATATTTTAAAAGCCCTGAAGGAAAATATAAACCCCACAACATAAACAAACAAGAAGCAAAGACCTCGGTATTTTTCTTTTCCTGACTCAACTCGCAGCTTCAGGACACTTCAGGATAGCCACACCACACTCGGGTCAAAGGGAAGAACATGGAGCATTGCAAAGCCCCACGGCAATGCCTTCTTGACAAGAAAAACGACACCCTCAGAAAATACAGTAGCTTCAGTTCCTTCCAAGGTTACCGAAGACAGGAACAGACAAAAATAGAGCTAAGAGTGCAACAAAACATACTCATGAGCCAAAGCAGAGTGTCTTCCCAACCCCCTCAAAGGAATCTTCTTTCATGTTCATCTTGCTCCTGTGGTACCCTGGTGAAGACTGCAGAAAAGGCTTCTCTCCCTGTAAAGTCAATGTGCGTTCCTACCACTGAAAAGCTTGAGATGAAAAGGCCTTTCCTTGGTAGATACCAGCTAATTGCCATCATTAGAAGCAACATCCTTAATGCTTTGCTATTTTTGGCTTGAAGAGTCCTCCTGAACTTGGTTTTGAGCTGAGTGGTCAGCTTTCCACTCTCAGAGGGTTAAGAGAATAAAGGCTATTAGGGGCTATATAGCAAGAGTGTTTGGAGGAAAAGGGTACCAGGCCCTACGCTTGTGAAGGCTTTGTCTCACACCCAGGTGGGGCATCTGCAGGACCATCTAGGAGGCACCTACCTGTGCCTTACAACCCTCTGGTGGCTTTGTGACCACTGCTAATTGGATGCTCCTGCCCTGCAGTTGGTGTTTTTCCATGTGTGCTTACTCCAGAGGAGGACACTTCCACCATAACAGACAAATCCGGGGGGGGGGGGGGGGGCTCCCCCCGGAACCT